>BSXT01018961.1:0-26963 GCA_030267785.1 Phytophthora fragariaefolia
CTCCATAGTTGAAGGTGATTTCCTCGCCAGCTGGAATATCTTTTGCAGCAAATACCCCACAGCGGGTTTCACCCTCCACATCCCATCGCTCAACGACGCAGTTCGCCTGGCAGCTATGATTTATAAACCGAGCAATACTCCCGTAGTGCCGAGCATCGATCACCTCGTTCGAGCCGATCTGTAACCCATAGTAGTTGACCGATCCTCGAAGTTGCTACATATAGCAGTACAATATCTTTGAGCATCTGCAACCAGAGCATACCCGATTATGCATGATACCTTTGCCCGTCGTAGATATTCACGTTGTGTCACTACTTCCCCCGTGTACTCGCGCACAAAACTCCCCTTCGGGATTTCTTGGTCGGCGAAAAGAGCGATTCCTTTCGATGGATGCTTCTTCACAGACAGATCCGGAGTAATGCCTGTCTGCATTTGCTGGTTGCTGCATTGGGTTCCGCTACTGCAGTTTCCGTGAATACACTCCACTTGCATCTGTAAAAGGTGGACAAAGACACAAAACTGTTAGAACTGGTGGCGGCGATGAATTAGACTTGTGCCGGAAACGCCACTACCGCTCGGTTCTCGCAACCAGGGCCGCATGTGTCGAGTGGGTTTGGTTGCACTACGCAATTGCACCTTGGAATATCGTCCTGCATTCATTTCGTGAGGATTTCGTCCACAAAGATGCAAACTATTCATGATCCCTCCTCCTCACCTGGTTAAGGTGATGCTGCGCTCGGCACCGGTACATGTTCTGCGCGATGGGCTCATACTCCGCAAGAGCCTGCAATGCCGAACGACGTTCAAGAAGCTGGTGATAAGCACGTTGTTAGGCACTGGTGTAACATCGACTACCACCGCGCCCGCCTTACCAAGGTGCGATCCCATCGAGAGTGACTCCACCTCGCCGAGTCACTCCGATCCAGAAAACGATCCATCGCGGCCTGTTTCTTAGGCATAACGCCGTTGATGTTGGCAATACAATGCAAATTCAAAACTAATCGTCCCCCTTTTCACGTCTTACTCGTTGCCCACCCGTACACCTTCACTTTTTCGGCAATCCGAGCGTCCTTGAGAAGCATCGTTTGTACACTAACACGAAAACGATACACTAAAGCAAGCGATGTCTGCATCCAACTCATCAATTCTTCTCAGTTTCTGCTCAAATGCAACTATTGCCGCCTACATTGTTTTACCTGCTACGACGTCGTGTCGGGCCTCCCATTCCTTTCATGATGTCTTCAGTCAACGCACGTAGCAATCACGAGCGGGACGCCGCAACACCACGGGTACGTGGCGCCTTAGCAGAAGCGCCTCCACTGGTGGCACCCGATGCGCTTACGCTGGTGGCACCCGAGCCACCGGTGTCGTGGTCGTCGTCCTTCGCCTCGTCCTCATCCACCTCCATGGCCAAAGACCTCGCCTTGAACTTGCGCCCCGTTAGCTCACGATCCGGTTTGCGCTTGATAATCGGTGCAGCGCGCTGCACGATACGTTCCGTCGCACCCTCTTCCATCTGGACGCTCCCTTTCGGGATATCGGCGTAGAAGCTCACGCCAAGGACTTGACGGAACTCGTAAACTGCGCCAGGCCGATATTGCATGGGGACCGTCCTCGGAGACCCGACTCGTTTCTTGGCATCCCAGACAGTCCCTTGCACGATGAAGGGCTTTCGGTTCACAGCGTTCAAGTCCGACAGGTCGCTCTGAACGCTCTCGAACACTCCGTGGTCGTTGAAATCCACAAGAGTCACGCGCGTGCCGTTGTCAGCCGTAAGTCGTTCAGCACCGAAGCAAGTCATCTTCAGCGTGATTTCAACACCGGCATCCGGTACTTGATTCGCGACGAAATCACGGACATCGTCAACGCGAGTGAAGAAGATGGTCGCAGCTTGTTCTTGCTGGAGTAGCACTGCACTGCGAATGCGGTCGACGAGGCTGAAGACCATTGGAAAGTGGTGGAAAGGTTGAGCGAGTGTGGTTTTTCGAGTAGAATTGAAAATGAACGCCAATTCACACGGAACTCAATGGGAATGCGCTGGATAGATTGCATGTTGCCAGGAGTCCTAATTCTTCTTCTCACTCATCGTGAAAATCTTTAGCCACGACGATTATTTCCACTATCTGCACCTGCGGGCAGCATCTGAATACACAGTATTGGTTGAAGCTGAACACGTAGCAAACCGTCATGGTGTTAAGGCATCTGACGTGCCTGAATGGTGGGCGCTTCAATCGATGTCTCGACTGCCTGGGATCCGGGGATGGAGCTTCATGCGTTGAGGACGCAGTTGCACAGACATCGTGATGACTGCACGCGTCACGGCTAGATATGGCCAACCTATCGCGGCAGCTCGTATACAACACGTTGAAGCTGCACACGTAGCACGTGGTTGAAGCTGCACACGTAGCACGTGGTGAAGCTGCACACGTAGCACGTGGTGAAGCTGCACATGTAGCACGTCCTACCTTCGAAACTTTTGCCTCTATTCGTACGAGACGCGCGCCGCTGATGATGCATGGAGGGCGGTCATTGAGCTACCCTTTCGAAAGCAGTGCAGCTGCAAGTACTTCGCGAGCCCTGGTCAGCATGGCTCCCCGCCTGCACCCCTGACCTGGTGACCGGGTCCCCAGAGCTCTGCCTCTGCTCCCCGTGGTTTTGCAGATAGCCTTCCGTTTTTACGGAGTCCCGACTTTTTACGCATAAGGTATTGCAGGTCGCCAGTCCGATTAGGAACCTTATTAAGGGTCTGAGCCCCTTATTAAGCGCCTGTATCCGCAAATCAGCACTAAATCAGTACTGAGATTTATTTAATTTTTCCAGAAATCGTCAAACGATTAGGTAATCTGTGGATCGTTGAAGAAAACCGGGTTCCACTGTGGAAATAAAAATAACCCTCGTGAAAGTGACATTGGGGCCGGTTACGTGAGGTCCAAAGCGACCTTTCGTACCTATCTATGCTTTTTGTTCCTAAACAAAATTGTTCGTATAGTCGGGCAAAATGCACAAGTTTTCGGCCCCGGGACGCACTATGATTAATGTAAACCCTAACCCATTTTAAAAACTTATATGTACTGATACATCCTTTTCTATAACAAGTCGTAAATAGGAGTCACATCATTATAGGGGGGGCTTCGCCCCAATAACCGTGCTCGTAGTTTTTTTTAGGTGTGAAAACGCCATGATGGATGATAAATCCTTCGTGCAGCACCAACTGTGTCGACCTTTAAATTGCCGGCCCTAATTAATGCTGGGGTTTGTGTGTAGGCGCCACCTGTCAGAAAATAGAGCTTTGTGCTCTTGATGCATGTGGACAGTCGCGCCTCGACAACACGACAGAAATTTGTTGCTGTCCGTCACGGCGATAGCCTCGACGCGAAAGACGCTCGGCTCAGCGCGCAGGGCGGACCATGCAGGCCAGCCTCGCGTCTGTCGATCGCCTGCCGGCGCCGCTACTAAAGGCGCAACGCGGAACTGCGCGCTTGGGAAACCAACGAAAAGCTCCACTTGCGGAAACGGCGGGATCAATCCAGCGGTAGCCGCGACGGAGCGGAGCTGGCTGCGTGCCAAGTTCTTTTTTGTGAGGTGGCCACACCGTGTGTGTACGTGCGAGGCGGGCGTTCCCTATGCTGCAGTATCGTGGGACGTGCCTGGCTCCACCGAGCTTCCGATCACGGGCTGCGACCTGCAGAGCGAGCAGCGCTCGACCCCCTCGACGTTCGACGCTCGACATTCGACGAGCGCACGATCTCCAGCGGCAAGTGCGAGGCGGTTGCGTTGCAAGCTCGCGACCTTCGCCTTGTGACCGGTTGACGCAGATTGCGTCTTCATGTCTGGGCCCCGCCCCGCAGCAGGCCTTTGGAGCGCGGGCTTCTGATAAGCGCTGGAGCGCCCTGCTGGTTCAGTGTGCCGTGCAGTTTCAGCACGAATGAGAGTAACGTGCGCGTCCGGCGTTGCGCCGAGCCGTTGCGACTCTGAAGTTCAGACTCTGAACTAACGCTGTGAGTGCCCCTACAACCACTGCAATTTGGGTCCTGGTGAGCCCGAGGCCCGAGCCCTGGCGGGGCGAAACCACACACAAGTCCAGGTGGTTGCAGCCTCGGTGGCCCAGCCTGGCGTAACTCGGTCGTGGCGACGCAAACGGGCCACGGCGGATATCGCACGCGGTCGCATGGCGATCGGCTCGCAATCGGCTATCCAGCCAGCGTCCGCACGTGAGAGCTGCAGTCGGTATTTCGAGCCAACCGCCCCACGTCACTCCCCGGAGCCGACGTACACAGCCCGCGCGCCCTGCAGCCAGCTCCAATCTGCCTGCACGTTGTACCATATCGCGCCGCTTTCGCCTGTCCAAACCGCGGAGGAGAGCGAGGCGTCGAAGCCCCATCGGCGTGAACCGAGGCGCGCCATTTAGCGTAAGCTTAGCGTAGCGCAGGGATCCGGACGGCTGCAGTAGTCGAGCATGAACTTCCAGAGCGGGGTGGAAGTGTTCATCCCGGCAGCACTCAACAGACCCACGCACACGCTCTACAGCATCTGTATGCAGGTGCAGCCCACGAACCAGGAGTGGACGGTCAATCGCCGCTACTCGCAGTTCCTGCAGCTGCGCAAGGACATCCAGCACAAGCTCGGCACGCGCGGCGTCTCGTGCGCCAACTGCGCTAGCTTCAACCGCGCCATCAGCAAGTTCCGCTTCCCGGGCAAGTCACTCATGCGAACCAACTCGGTGGTGCGTCGCCGCGTTTCCTCCCTACAGGACTTCCTCAAACTGCTAGTTGGGCGCACGTACAATGATCTCCCCAAGTGCGGCGTCTGTGGCGACGAAGTTAAGGACATGATGCAGCCGTTCCTCATCCGAGGAGCTCAGCCGATGAACGGATCCATCCTGCCCAAAATCCAGAAGTCGTTGTCGCTGGAGTCATATGCAGTGGTGGATATGCCGGTGCTACCCGTGCCAGAGCCGTCACCGCCGGTTTCGCCCGTGTTGATGGGCAGGGAGTTATTTAGCGCCAGCAAGTCCTCGAGCAAGCCCATTTTCACCCATAGTCAGATTTCAGGTGGCAAGTCGATCTTCTCGCGCAGCAAGGCGATGATGAGCACTCGATCGGACGATGCGTCCACGCAGCCTAACGACTCCGAAGACCCCATTATGGACTACTCGGACAGCGATGACGACGGCTACGGGAAGAAGTACGAGGACCAACGCTGTTATGATGAGGTTGTGCCACTCGAGGAAGCAATGAAGCAGGTGGTGGTACCCAAAGGGACTCGGCTTACATGCGAAGAAGTGGTTGTCCGTCTCACGTCAATGTGGGCCTCTTACGACCTGGATGAGGCGCTTTCGTCCTTACCGCCCGAGCGGCTTTCGCAGCAGGCTACTTTCTCAGTAGACGAGAAGGAATACGCGTTCTAAGTGTGGTATTGGTCAGTCCAATTTTGCTTTCCACCTTGTGGGGTAGCTGCTAGTCGGCCAACAGAGCCGCTTCGCTCCATGGGTAGGGCGTTGTGCAAACTAAGTATGAAGCAGTCGAGTATATTATCAATACGATCACCACACATCTGTAGCTTATGAAGCTACTTAGCTCATTGAAAACAGTTTCACACATAAACGGAGGTCTGGTAGCTCGTATTTTCTGAACGGTTATCGGATCCATTTGCCGGCTCCGTCTCAATTTCGGCTTCTATAACTTTTCCGGGTCTGCGATGCCCGTAGCGACAACTGAGACGCGCAGCTTGCCATCAAGCGAGTCATCAAACGTTGAACCGAAGATAATGTTTGCGTGGGGGTCATCCAGCTCCCGTGTCACTCTCTCCGCTGCTTCGTCGACTTCAAAGAGTGTCAGGTCGGAGCCGCCAGTGATATTTACAATCATACCCTTGGCATCCTGCACAACGCGAATAAGATCGCGTTAACACAAACGAGATGAAGTTACCAAATTGTGTAAGCCAATATCTACCTTGATCGAGATATCTCCCAGTAGAGGATTCGCCAACGCATCCTCAGCGGCACGCAAAGCCCTAAAACACAAGAGAACTTAGCACATTCAATCCCAGCTCGCAGACAATCGCACGTAGACTCACCGGTTCTCTCCGTCAGCTTCTCCACTTCCCATCATGGCATTTCCCATATTTTGCATCACCTGCAGTTACAGGGATACCCACGGGGAGTTTAACAAAAGTTTGACTGAGCACACAAATATAGACTTTCTCACCGATTGAACATCCGCAAAGTCGAGGTTGATGAGCCCTGGCATCACCATCAAATCGGAGATATTCTTGACACCATCAAGAAGGACGTTGTCCGCCATGCTACACCAAAACAATGTTCGCTGTTAGCACCATTTGACTTATTTAACATCTCCGTTGCAAACCAGGAAACGTGTTATTCCAAGACACGCACCGGAAAGCATCCATCAACGATGTGCGTTCGTTCGACATGTTGAACAGATTTTGGTTCGGGATTACCAGCATCGTATCCACACTGTTCTTTAGTTCAGCAAGGCCCTGTGCTGCAAGCTTTGCACGGTTGTTGCCTTCGAAGCGGAACGGCTGCAATGTGTGATTGGACAGAGCAGTTAGCGTAATAAGTCAAGCTTATGAACCTCGGGAAGTATGGGTACCTTGGTGACCACAGCGACCGTAAGAATGCCAGCATCAAGAGCTGCCTGAGCAATGACAGGGGCTGCACCTGTACCGGTTCCACCTCCCATGCCTGCAGTCACAAACATCTGCAGAGGTAAAGTTCAAGTAGTGAGTTCTTCACGCTTGGACTTGGCTTGAAATCTTGACTACCGCACCATGTTTGCACCTTGGACTCGCTCCAGAATCTCATCAATTGATGCCTCCGCTGCTTCACGACTGTGTTCAGTCGAAAAATAGCACGCAATCAGCTCTAGCATTCGAGTCCAGAGCAAGTCGCAGTCCAAACACTCACCCAACGTCGGGATTAGCACCACATCCTAGCCCTCCTGTCAGCTCAGGGGCCATTTGAACGCGGTTCTCAGTGAGCGTAGTGCGCAGGTGCTGTGCGTCCGTGTTGCAGACCAGGAACTCGACGCCTTGCAAGCCGCGCGCGATCATGTTGTTCACTGCCATCAATTTCGTAAGCAAACTCGCACCAACAATCAAACTCCATAGAGCTGCGCACCAGCATTGCCTCCAGCACCTCCAACGCCAACCACCACGATTTTGGGCGCGAAGCTTGACAAGTCCGTCACGAGGTGCTCCTGGGTGAGCCACAGCGGCTGCGTGGAGCTCACAGCGGGCGGCACGAGCTTCTTCTCCGCCACCGGCGGAGGTGGCGCGCTCACCTCGATTGGAGACTCGGGCTCGGCGTCCGCCTTCACTTTAATGACGTCGTCCTCGTCCTTCTGGAACTTCTTGAAGCCCTGTCAACGACGCGCGATCACTTGGGTCAGAGGCTCCACTGCAGCGATTCCAGGCCAGAACCCGCGCAAATTACCATGCGCAACGCCGCCGCAGCTGCATCCGTCGCTTCGGTGGAGAAGGCGAGCCGATGCGAGGCGGCCTGGGACGCCTGCCGCGCGCGCAGCAGCGCCGTCGTCACGCGGGAAAGCGCCATCGAAACTGGATCGCCACAAAAACTGAAGCGCTACTTAGGCGTTACGTCATTTGTTCGTGAAAGGGTTAATTAATAACCCCTCTGCAATACTGCTTCTTTTATAATTATATTGATAAAAGTTATCTTATTTTGTAGCCATGTCGGTGGGCTGCTCCTGTTCCTGGCGGCGCAGCTCGTCCACGTTGGCCTTGATGTAGAGCAGCACCTCCGCCTCGGTAAGGTCCAGGTGCACGCCGTAGTTGCGTCCCACGAAGGTGCTGAAGGTATCGACGTCCGAGCAGAGCAGGCGACCCGTGTCGGTCCAGATGGCGACGTCGCTGATCACCAGGTTTGACGACGTGGGCAAGTTGAAGCTGTTGCGAGCCACGTGGGGAATGTTGCAACCGGTCAAGTTGGCCCCTTAGATCTGTAGCCTTCGAGCAAGTCGTACCCGTACAGCCGCATCAGCTCGGCGGCGTCATTGGGCCAGCGGTCGGTCCTTGAAGGCAGCTTGGTCACCTGACAGTCGGGCAACAGTGCTGCTAGGATGTCTGCAGGACGCATCACCGTAAGAAGACTGGGCTGCTAAATGTTACTAGTAGGAGAGATGCTTCTTACCAAGTAAGCGGTCGCATATGGCGTACTCCTCACTGCTCACGCGTCCAGCTAGCGTGTAGTGAACCATGCTTCGAGAAGACAACTGATACTACTACAACCTTGCAAGCACACACAATCAGAGCATCAGTGCTTTGAATAGACAGGGTCTATGATATTTTTATGAGTACAAGTTATTTGCGCTCTACTGTTGCGCATCGCCATTTGCATTGGCGTTCTCTCTTCGCCTCTTGGCTTCCGCACCAACGCGCTTGAATTTCTTGCTCTCCGTTTTGTTCTGGCCACGATACTTTTGCTTATCCCAGCGAGACATCTGCGAGGAGTCACGGCACCCAGCTCCGCCTTCCCAATGACGAGTTGTTGTTTTCTTTGCCGCAACATCATTGCCGCAGGAGCACACTTTAACTGCGCTCGACTGTTCCTTCGAGCATAATCCACATATCATCCGGCTAGCAAACTTCCCCAGGTTGGCTTCAGGACAGTCACTGGAATCGTGGCATACGTCGCACGGGAACGCTTTGCCACAGCATTGGAACCGAAACCAGCGCAACGAGTGCTTGTAGTGATCACACGCTCCATTACGAGGAAGTGGCTGGCCCAAAACGAATGTTTCCGTAGCTTGTTTGGCTCCCTTCTTGCCACCCTTGGCAGCCTTTATGGCCGACCGATCCGGCGAGTTGTTTCGCTTGCCACTTGATCCTTCCAGCTGCCCCGCCACAAAACGCTTTGCCATAATAGCAAGCTTGATATGACAAGAAAAACAGGATTGTTCAGACCGCTGTCTTGGCTCAACTCTCTCCAGCAATGCCTCGCACCCACACTCCAGGCAAGTGGCCAGCATATCGGATGGCAACACATCAACGATGGAACAGTTGTCTGTATCCACATAGGCTAGCACAGTACTCTGTGAATGAGCAAACACTGGTCTCATGAGCACGTGGTGGAGCACGCTGCACCGCGGGCACCACTTCTGGATTTCTGCAGAGTCCAAACTGAGGACAGCGTCAAATTTGAGGGGGCAGTTATCACACTGCACCTGGCAAACAAGCCGATGAGCGACAAGCGTTCCGACCTCGTGGAGGAACAGGTCTTCAAGGCAAATGTGAGTGCCCTTGATTTCAGGTTCGGTCTCAACTGCTACGCGCTTCTCTTGTGATATGATCTTCGCGTTCTGGACATGCTCCTCGTTTTCGGCTGAGTTACTACCTTCGTGGTTATCTTGCTGTTCTTCCTGCTCTTGCTTTTCTTTCATGTGTGTCATTGCTATCGTGGTGGGGTCCACTCCTCGCCTGACGAGACCGCATAGCAGTTTAAACCGGTCAATACACTCATTCAGCGAGCGACCTTCCACTTCACTTGCTATACCAGTCCAGCGCTCTTTCTTGTCCATCGAAGCCGGGTATTTCTTCAATGCCAGATCCAGGGCACGCTGTTGTGCTTCAGACCACTCGTGGCTATTGTCGCTCTGGTTAATGCTATCTTCAAATATGGATTTTTCTGCTATAATGGCCTCCACATTTGAATTGGGGACGATATCCTTTGCAGCACTAACAACTTTTGTCGGGGAGCCCAACTCCACCACAACAGCCCGAGGCGCGAGATTGGTTTCCTTTTTGTTAGCACCCTTGATTTCATGAGAAAACTTGCATTTGTCTCCGTCACGGCACTTGTTTAGCGCGAAAAACTTGCACTTGCGTACACGAGATTTTTGCTTCTTTTTCGAGTCCGGTGGTGCTGGTGTTGTTTCTGCGGCTGTTGTGTTTGATAACTCGGGTGGTTGGGCTTCCCGGATAACCGTGGTTGCATCCGCATCAAGCGCAGACGACACGTCGTCGCCCTTTTCTTTCTGTAATTTATCCGGTTTTTTCACGTGTGAGAATTTGCATTTGTCGCCGTCTCTGCAGCATCCTCTCGCGAAAAAGTGACAGGTTCTTTGACCACGTTGTCTTTTAGTCTTCTTTTCACTCGACGGCGGTGCTTCTTCCGCAAGCGTCGCCGATTCGTCCCCACTATCAACAGGAGGCTGTTGCTCCTCCTCCAGTCCCTTCTCAAACGGTTCAATAGTCCTCCAGAAGTTGTTATCCACCCACGTCAGCAACCTCCGCAGCGAGAACCCTCCGCACAGCTGCATGGCCCGAGCGTTCACCACGGCGTTCAGAGCTTCCACCTGCTCGCTGGATAGCCGACTGCTCCACTGCGCGAAATCCACGCGAGCAGCTTCCGCCGGGTACTTCTCCGGCAGCGTCATGCGCAGCTCCACTTGGCCCTTGAGTCGCGCGGGCAGCTCCGGATCCGAGAGACTCACGAAGAGCCGCACGCGTCGGTCGCGCGTGGCTGCGTCCTCGCCCATCAGCTGCGCGTGGTAGCGACGCTCCAGCGCCATCCACTCCCTCCTGCCGGCGTCCGTCTCGCCCGCGAGCGCCTCCTGCCAGCTCCCGTCCGCCATCGTCGAGGCAGATTCGAAAATGCAGCGATCGGTGGTGGAACGCTTTGTGATTGGCGGAGAATTTCACCAGAGCGACTTTTCCCAGAATATTCGAGCGACGAGCTCAGTGAATCGCGGCGCGATGGCCATGTGGAGCGTGCGTGTGCGCGGGCCTGGCGGCAAGCAGGTGGTGCTCAAGGTCGACCCGGACGCCGACTTCAAGTCGTTCTCCGGTCCGTAGCTTTGTGGCCTGCCTGCTGGACTCTGTGCGTGAGGCTAATGGCGCGCTCTGCAGAGCTCGCGGCGTCGGAGCTGGGGCTGAAAGCTAAGGACAAGCCAACGAGTGCGTTGTTGCGCTCAATTAGCAGTAGTGGCAGTGGATAAATCTAATACGCTGTCGCGGATTGTCTATGCTTACAGTCCGCAGAGGATTTCCGCCTCGAGCGGTTGAGGTGGACGGCTCAACGCTGGTCAAGAATGTGCTCGAGGCTAACGACACTGTCGTAGTCGATTTGAACTCCAGAGCTGCGGCTCCAGTGCAAGCTGCTGCTTCGAGTACGAAGAAGACGCCTGCGAGACCCAAACGAGCAGCTGCAAAGAAGCCGGCTGCAAAGGTGCCTAGAGGGGGCGTACACACACTCAACCCGCCCACAAGCGCGAAGAAGAAGGCACCACCGAAGCGAAAAATCACAGGAAGTGGACACCAACTAGGTAGTTCGTTGGAGAATTACCCATCGGATACTACAGCCGTGGAAGGGGTGGAAGGAGAAGATCAGGAGCCACAACGTAAGTACCGCCGTAGCCACGCAATTAACCTCACTTCCAAGGATGATGTTGGGATCAGCCTGGTGAATGCTGTCAGTGGCCAATCAAACGATCGGGCGGCGAAATTCTTCCGAGCGGCGACGAAGAGTGCAGTTGAGCATCAATACGAGCTGACGCTGGCTACCGCAAGACTAAATGCAGCACTCTCACGCAATTTTGAAATTGAAGAGCTGTCGAGTACCCGACGCGCTGATGGTAGTGCTGCTAGGCTTCGTGTGCGGTTCAAGGAGACGCCACGCAAGTGGAAGGAGGAGATAGTAGATCTCCTGAAAACTGATGAGTTGAAGGCCATTTTGAAATATGTGCTGCTGTCAGGTGGCGAAACTGGTCGCGAAATGCTCAAGCCGTTCAACATGGCACAAGTTTCCACGAGAGTTTTTTGGAGTATCGCACGTTTGTATGATGGAGATATAGCTGCTGGTTTGGAAGAGCTTGTGCCTGATGAGGACTGGTCCTTTTTAGACACACGCGCAAGGTAAGCTAAACACTTGACATGCAGCACGGAGCCGTGTTTGACTTTTTGTTTGCGGTGGGGATGTGGGTACGCATAGGGTCATGTCTGAAAAAGCCATGGAAGCAAAGGTGCATTTCTACGATTATTTGTCGGATGAAATTAGTCTACTAACGTTGTTTCGTTAACGTGTGTGCTATGACAGGCGAACGAGGAACAGTATAAGCTGTGGAAGCAGGGAAGCAATCATGAATCGCTCCGGCCAGCAGAAGTTAAACAGGAGGCGAAGGCAGCCAAGCGAGCTGCTGCCAAGGAAAAGAAGCCAGAGGTTATTCAAGTCGATGAAGAAGCAGTTGATCAAACTGATGCAGTAAAGCATACCCCTGCTCTTTCAGCTAAGGACGCAAACCCCAAAACCTTGCGTACTGCAGCAGCACAGGCAGCACTAGCTCGGTTCGATCGAAGTGCGCAGACCAGCGCCGTCGTATCCGCTTTTCTTGAGGGAGATAAGCCAGTTGTTCCATCTACGAATATCCCAACCACGGCTGATGACGAGGAAACAGAATCGGAAGAGGAGTTAGAGGAAGTTACAACTGTTTACTGCGATGAATGCAAGAAAGCACGCATCCTTTCAGCAGAAGAAGCTACTGGCGCTGAGCTTGATAAGGATCCTTGGACGTGCGCCAGCTTGAAGAGGACAGGACGTAGCCGTGGGTGCGATGCTATTGATGACGAAGTTTCGCTGATCGCGGGCGCTTCGATTGCTGAGTGGTTACGAAAGGCTAGCATTAACACGCGGCGCGATCTGGCAGATGCCTCAATCGGTTCGATAGTGCATTCTTTGGTGAATCCGTTGGACCCATCGGCTCCGACCTTGCAAGTTAAGCTTGAAAAGCTGATCGATGAGGTGAGTGTGTAAGTGATGATTTGCTTAGTGTTGGCCTTGACTAATCGTGTTCGTGAACACTAGGCGCGGCTTGATGAGATTAATGACTGGATGGCGGAGCTTGTAGGTGAAGTTGAAGTGGTGCAGCAGCTCGAGATTCAGAAGCTTGGTACTCCTGCCGATTTGATAGCCACCCCGAGCGACTTGATCCTTGAGGCTGTTGGTTCCACCGATATTTCTCTTGATACGGTCAACACCTGGCAAGCGCACGCCCAACGTTTAGTGGATGAACATGCATGGCTGGCGCATTGGCGCACTCTGTAATTCGAGTGCTGTGCTTAGTGGGTGGCTTAGCCATCGCTATTGAAACCGAAATGAAATTTATTTTTCTTTCGCTTTCACGTTTTCTGTCGTCTACACACTGCAAGGCAGCTGAAAGCACATGCAAGGATCGCATGTTTCACGCGAATGGGGCTGCCACTCGTTCGCTCCTTATGATGAACCCACTTGTCTGCAAGCCATAACAATGCCATTGTTATCTTGTCTTGGCCGCTGCCACCTCGCGCTAATTCTTCTTCGCGTCTCACTGTCATCTGATGACCGGAGTCTTGAATTGCTAACTTGATGACTACTTAGTCGATCTTAATGGAGCTGTAGATCTTGCGAGTAAACCAGAGGCAAGCGAAGTAGCCAATGGTTCCCGTTAGGAAGAAGAACGTGACCGAGATCAGGAACATGTAACCGAAGTACAGAATGCCCGAGACAAATGCGGTAATGTTCAGCTTCGTGAAGAAGTACAGGAACGAGTACAGGAACAGGTACACGGCCGCGGAGCCTGAGGTGAGGAATGAACGCCACCACCAACGGTAATCCTCTGCGCACAGCTGGAAGTAGCACATCACAACAGTCACCTCAGCGCATGTGGCCACCAGGATCAAAAGCACAATGAACAGGAAGCCGAAGACGTAGTAGATCTGGTGCAGCCATAGCGCTGACATGATAAAGAAGAGCTCGATGAATACAGCGCCGAAAGGCAAAATGCCGCCCACGAGGATGCTGAACGGTGAAGACAGGTACCACACTTGCTCGGGAATCTGACGGGCGATCTGGTTCGTGCGCACAGGTTGTTCAATCGCAGCAGCCTTGAAGCCAAAGTAGCTACCAAGGAACACAAGAGGCACCGAAATACCGAACCACAGAACGAGCAGCGCGAAAAGAGTGCCGAACGGCACGGCCTGCGACGAGGACTTACCCCAAAGCACCAGGTTCAGCAGGAAGAACACGGCGAAGAGCAAGCCCGGGTACAGGACAGCCGTGAGAATCGTGTTCTTCTTCCAGTCCTTGCCGTTGAACATCTTGTACGTGCGCGATGAGTGGTAGCCAGCAAAGCTTCCCATGAACACGAAGAGGAGCAGCAGTGTCGTCAGCAACGAACCACGGTTGGCCGGGGACAGCAGGCCAAGCAGCGCAATAACCATGGTAGAAGCGCTCATGGAGCAAACCTGCACACCCGTACCAACAACCACCGAGAACAGCATGGGCGAGAGCTGCGGTGGGCGGAACACATCACCGTGCACAAGCTTCCATCCGGATTCCTCCTGTGCCTCCTCCGTGGTCTGCACCTCGTTATAGCGAGCGATATCGCGGTGCAGCGTGCGCAGCATAATCATAGCAATCATACCGGTCAAGAACAGCACGATCATGAGCGAGTTGATAATGGAGAACCAGTGGATCTGATCGTTCGAGCTCTTGCTGCTGATAATGCGGTCCCAGCGCTCCTCCCAGACGATGTCCGACTTGACGAACTGCACGTCGTACGTGTAGAGCACGGTGGTCTCACCCTCCGGGTTCAGGTACTGGTAGTTGCCCTGCGACACCTCCTCGATGTTGACAAACTTGCCGCACGTGTCCGAGTCGAGCTCCTGCCCAGCCATGGGCTCGTTCTCGTAGCTGTGCTTAATGGAGGTGGGCACGACCTCGAAACCGACGACGCGCCACTTGGGGGCGTCGCCGTCCTCCTCTGCGTACGGGTCCGGGTTCACCGAGATGATGATGCGCACGTGGTTGTACAGCAGGTACTTGCCATCCTCATCCACCTCGCCCACGGGGAAGCCGCGCTTGAACGACCCGGCCTGCTGCGAGTCCGTCGGGTCGCGGTACAGCACGGGCAGGTTGTCCACCACCCACTGCACGTAGTACTCGTCCTTGATCATGTCGATGAAGGCCTGCGACTGCTCGGACGTGTACGTCATGGGCTTGCACAGCACCTGGCAGATGGCGTCCTTCTCCATCTGCATGTTGTACAGCGAGTCCATGATGGCGTCACCGGCCATGATCTCGCCCAGGTTCTCCTGCTGCTCGTTGGTGGCCGTGGGCTTGCAGTACGGCAGGTAGTAGTACTCGTACGGCACCAGCGTCTTGGTGGACGTGATCTTGTTCACGTTCAGGCGCACGGCCTCGCCCGCGGCCCAGGACTCGGGCGCCACGCCCGGCACGTAGAAGGCTGCGCCGGCCTCCTGCGCGGCCAGGAGCACGGTCAGCGCCGTCACCGCCACGCTCTTCATCCACATCGCGGCTCGGAACGGGAGGGGGAGGGGAGGGGAGAGGAGGGGGGAGAGGAGGCTCGAGGTGCTCGAGGTTAGCTGCCGCTCCGCCGCTGGCTTCTTCGCGGCTTTTTCGAGGGGAAAATGAGGGCGTGACTGCGCTCCACGAAGCCGTCGCCAGAACGCATACCCGCGAAAAAAGATGGAGCCAACGGATCCGCAGCACTGCGGAAACGCATAGGATAGTGGGAGAGCCGCCCGCTCCGTTTTCGGCCAATGGCGGCGTGTTAAGAGGCGACGTGACGACAGCATTGGACAAAAACGCGGCGAATCAGCTCGCGCCACCTAGCTGGTGTGGGCCACAGCATTCTAGGCCGCACAGCCTGGTTTAACGCCCGTCTCTACACCACAGAGAACCCCTCTCATTTCCGTTGCGTACTGGAGCCCCTCAAAGCAGGATAAGAACGCAGCGGCTCGTCCCCAGAGTTGAAGCTGCCCGTTCGTTCACTGAGTTTTCTGCGCGCCCAGACCGACCGCGGGCTGGATCGAACCCGCTGTAAACCCGGCCCGTGCTCCTCTCCTTCAACCCGCTGCAAATAGCCTCCGCTCACGTCGCTGTGATTGGGCGCTCGTGGTCTATTGTTGTCCCCGCCGCGCCGCACCGCGCTCTGGCCCGACAGTCGCGAAACCCAGCGCCAAGTGACGGAGCGTGACGCCAGCGCGCGCCTCCAGCACCGCCAGAAAGTCGCGACGCCATGGAGGTGGCCGTCGTCTCGGAGGCCGTCGTGGCCGAGGCGCTGCACCAGCTGTACAGCCCGCTGAGCTCGCCGCGCGTGCGTCGCCGGGCCGACTCGCTGCTGCAGCAGTTCCAGCGCTCGCCCGAGGCCGCGCAGACCGCGCTGGCCGTGCTGCAGGCGCCCATCGTGGACACGGGCAATGCCGAGCACAACGCGCTGCTGCGGGCCAAGCGCGCGTTCTCCGCGTCGACCGTCTACTTTTCCGTGGCCTCGTATATTCGCAAGTACAAGATGGACGACCCGGCCAACTGGACGCCGGAAGACCGCGCGCAGCATGAGGTGCTTGTGAAAGACTTTGGCCAGATGGCACAGGACGTGTGGAACGTGCTGACGGGGCCGAACGGGACCCAGGAGGAGATGAACGTGCAGACCCACTTGGCTCTGACGATTGCCGTCATCCTGCTGCGCTTCCACGAGCCGCAGGGAGACACCACAGTGGTCGGCGCCGTGGAGTGGCTCGTGCAAAATCAACTGCACCCGGTTAGTAACAACGTCACTGCGGCCTTGACCAATTTTGCAGTTCTGCTCACGTTGAAGGTCATCCCAGAGGAGGTGGATAACAAGCGAGTCAAATTTTCCAAGGTGAAGCGCTCTCAGTGCGAGGACATGGTTCAACAGTGCGCCGCACACGTGATTCGTAATGTCTTGCCCTCAGTTGCTACTGCTGTAGATGCCAATGAAGACCAAACACAACTGCGGGGTTTGTTGCTCCAAGCGTTTGCGAGCTGGGTGGAGCACGGAACTGTGTTACCAACAGTGATTATTGAGTGCGGGTTGCTTGATCGCGCCTTCCGTGAATCGTTACTCCCAGCTTCATCAGTATACGCATTGCAGGTTGTGCGTGAAGTTGTACGCGCCTGCCGCCATGACGAGCATGTGCAATTGATGGAACTTGTGATGCACAATTTCGTGCTGCTAGGCAAGCACCTTCAGGAGCGCATAGCAGCGGCAGGAAAAAGCATGGACTTCTGTCTCGCTGATTGTGCTAGAGCAATATCGGAGTGCGGACAAGCCTTCATCGTGTATTTTGTGGATTATACGCTCGATATGCGACCTGGTTCGCTTGTTTATGACTTTTTGGACACGATTCTATTCTTCACGGCACTTAACAATCTGGACATTTCGAATGAGACGATGGAATTTTGGATTGAGTTCCGCGCCTACATCTCTGGGAAACACGAGCAGCGCATGTACGTATTTGAAACGTTCATATCGCGTTTATTGGCCATCCTGATAGAACGAACCCAATATCCCGATGGGTTTGAGGCCTTCCCAGAAGCTGCTAAGGAACGTTTCTTCCTGTACCGAAGCGAAGTGCGCAACGTATTTCGTGCTCTTGCCACTGTTACGATCTCCAGTGAAGACAAGTTTATCGTAGATGCTATTCACGCGATCTTCCATCAGTACGAAGCCGCCGATTCGGGAACCCCATTGCCACGCGATGTACGTATCCGCATGCAAATGGCTCATTCGTGGTTGCTGTGTGGCAATACTAATCTTCCTGTTGATGATGCAGTGGTGGGGACGCACGGAAGTATATGTACACGCTTTAAGTGCACTATCGAAATCGATTCGTGAAGAAGACACGTTTCTCGTTCCGAGGTTATTCGAGTGCTTGTCGCGAAAAGAGCCCTCACACCGCGCACTCTCGCGCACAGTAACCATCTTCCTTGGCGTAGCCGGCCACTGGTTTGCAAGACATCCGGAATATTTGGCGACTTACGCGTTCAAAATCATATCCAACGGTTTCGAGCTTTCCCAAGACGATTCAAGTTTCCCATTCAGTCAGCACGGTCTGGAAGATCATGTTGGCGCTGTTGCACTCCGCAAATTGACGCTTCGCTGTGGGTCTCACTTCTTTAATCCGTTATGGATGGATGCACTTGTAAATCTGTACCGCTCGAACC
The DNA here is from genome assembly GCA_030267785.1 of Phytophthora fragariaefolia. Classification (NCBI taxonomy): domain Eukaryota; phylum Oomycota; class Peronosporomycetes; order Peronosporales; family Peronosporaceae; genus Phytophthora; species Phytophthora fragariaefolia. The sequence continues at coordinate 18,005 of BSXT01018961.1, forward strand.
GTGCTGCAGTTGGCAGTCCGTCAGGGCCATGCTTAACGGGAAATAGTGCAAAGCTTATTGTGGACTCCATCTGTCATATCCTAACGACAGTATCATACAATGATGCGCTTCCTGTAGTCGAAGAACTTGGTGCAATTATGTTTACAGACCTCGCATCACGATACAGCCAACTAAATGCCGACGACGATGGGTCTGTCGAGTTTCTGTGTGAGATGTTTAAGCATCTTCTTGTACTGGCAACAAGGATTCCTCTCCAAATGGATCAAGAAATTTTCCATCCAGTGTTGTGCGTGCTGCAGAAGCAGTGGGAGGTGCTGGATACTATTTTGCGCGTGTACGGCTGCTGCGAGGAAGTGATCGAACAATTTTGCGCGTTGCTGGTGGGTGTTTTCGAATCACTACGGTCCCAAGCTCTAGAATTAGCCTCCGCAATCATGCCTGCATTGCTGGAGCAGTTCTCGCGGAGCCACGATGGTAGCTATTTAAGCGTGATTAAGAGTATCATTGGGTGCGCAGGTGATGATGAGGCTACAGCAGTAAGCTTAACTCGCGTTATGGTGATTGTCTGCGAAAGCTCCATGAGCAAAATCGCGGCAGATGGCAGTGCCGATGAGCACCCCGGGCTCACTATCGCATTGTTTTCATTGGTGGCTACTTGCGGCACTCACCACCCGTCAATCCTAGTGCAGTCGAATCAGCTGGAGGGTGTGTTAGCACTAGCACTACACGCTTTCAAGTCCCAAAACCCCGATGTTGGAGCTACGACGCTTGACTTTCTACTCGAGTTGGGATCTCTCTATGGCCAGATCCTACGCACCCCAGAAGCCTTGCTCCAGGGTCCCGAGTTCGCCGGAAAGCTACTCCTTCACCAGCAAATCCAGACGTTGTTCTTCGAGAAGGACGTGCAGTACCATGTTCTCTTCGCTCTTTTTAATGCCGCTGCAGGGGGCATGTCACCAAACTTAATGGAAAAAATCGCGGAGGTTGTTCGATCTTGCTGGGTGTACTTCGGACGGCAGCGAAGTGAGGAGCTAATCCATCGACTTCTATCCGACAATAATTTCTTGGGATCACAAGTCAGCGAGCGCGCTCGCACTGAGTTCCTCAACTATATCTCCACACCGACTTGTGTGGAAAACTCGCGCAAATTCAAGCGCGTACTTAACGCATTCTGTGATCACTTCAAGCGCAACCTTACAGGCAGTGCAAACTCGGAAGCAATGCCGTAGAAATACTACCTAGTATCTAAGCAGTGTGCATCGGGGTAAAAATCGCCAAGCTTGCATGCGGTCAGCTATTTTTAAGGGGACTATGCGAAAAAATATCCGCTCCTTACGTTTCTATTGAAACGGGTTGCCGACGTCCTTCCACGTAGTTGTGTTGTTCTCCGTGGTGGCAGTGATCAAATGTCCACTCGGAGGGCGAGCAGCGTAGGGAGAATTAGACCATTCCAAAATCTTCTCGCCAAATTCTTCCGTCTGCATCCAGCCGTGGCAACGTAAACTTAAGTCACAGTATAGAACAACTCCAACAGCAAGTATTCGAACTTACCTTGGTCCAAGTAGAGAGGTCCGCATCGGCCATGAACTTGCGGTTCATCGGTGTGTCAATTGTCAACGGAAGCACGCCCAGCACAGACGAGTTTTCCGGGAGCCCAGTCCTGTGGTTAAGTGGCAAGCACGTCATCAGAACAGCCCGGGGTACAGCAAGTTCCGTGAAGTCCTTACACAGCACTGGCGACCAAATGGTGAGTGGCCACCTTGCTCGCTCCGTACGACACCATGCCAGGCGTAGCCTTAAGAGCAGCAGTCGCCCCCGTGAGAACAAGCAGCCCACCGGGCACCAGCAAATGACTCGCCAAGTAGGTTGCTAGAGAGGCACCAAGACCTAACGTTAGTACCACACACCCGAGCTTTGCTTCACACCTCCCACGCACCTAGGAAGGCCGACTCCAAGTTTTTGGCGTGCATGTCACTCAGGTTGGCGAGCGATTCCGCGTCGCGGATGCTGCCGCCGGCCCAGCCGCCAGCCGTGCACACGACAGTGTTCATCTTGCCATAGCGGTCGGAGATTTCCTGCAGCGTTTGCTGCGCCTGCGAGTTTCCCGCGGGCAGCAGCACGTTGTTGTCGGCGTCCTCGTTGGCCGAGAATCCCACGGATGTGACGCCCCAAGACGCGCGGGAGAATCGGCTCACGACGCCGCGGCCCAGCGCACCGGCGCCGCCGACGACTAGAAGCTTCTTGGCCATCAGAGCTGTTCAGCAGATCAGGAAATGCGGACCACAAGCGCGTTTAACAAGTCAGAAGTCCCTGCGACACAATGTACAAGCTTGGTTTCAGTATGGCGGTGGATATTTTCGAGGAGTGCGCTACGACGGCGTCGTAACGCTGAATTCGTCTCATGGTTTCCGGTGCATGAACGACAGCTTGCTTGAAAAATATTTGCACTTCAATTTACGCTTATCAAGGACGTCTGAATACGAGCTGCCTTCTAATCGGCAGCGAACATACACTAAGGACTATAGTCTATGAGAATTTTTCTGAGTGGAAGTCGAAAATCGTGCCGTTCGGGTCCGAAGACGAATACCGCTTGCACGTGTTGTCCAGAATCTCCTCGAGGGCATGAGGACCACAGTAGAACACACCGACTTCCTCGCCAGGGTGGTTGGCCTTGGCCTCGGAGAAGACCTTGTCCCAGTCCGGACGACCGAAGTGGGTCAGTTGCTTGGTGTTGAGACCGGACACGAAATCCTTGCCGGTCTGCTCGTGCACGAATTCCTGGAACATCTTGAGCTGCGATGTATTCTCACTGCCCTTCAACGTACTCAGGTACTGGTGCGCCTCGATCACGTTATCACGATCCATTTCGGAGATCTGGTTCATCGTTTCTTCAAACCAGCTCAGCGATTCCTGTCCACGGGTCACCCAGTGAAAGTACAGCTTCTGGATCTTGAACGAGCCTGGGTGGCGAACGTGGCTGCAGTTCGGGCACCGGTTGTCCTCCCACAGGTGAACGACATCCTTAAGAATGGAGGCGAAGGGGGTAACACCGATACCACCACCAACACAGATAACCGTCTTATAGCGGTGGTAGTCTTGGGTAGGAGCACCAACAGGACCATCCAAGTAGATGTCCGGGTACAACACCTTACGTTCATGGCAATCAGCGATAACACGAGCTAACGCTTGCGTCCAATCACCACAAACTCGGATGTGTACACTGATGTAGTTGTCGCCAGGGGCCGATGAAATCGTGAACGGGTGCCACTCGTGAGAAGAGATGAGCGGGCAGTTCACGAACATGTACATGCCCGGGCGGTACACAAAGCGGCGAGGCTTCTCCATGAACAGTGCAACGGTACCATCGAGCTCCATGGCTTCCATGATGCGCACGGGCGCCGCGAACATCTTGGCGTAGCGGAAACGACGCTCAATCAAATAGATCAGGAACGGCGGTGTGATCCAGATGTACGAAGAACTACGCGCGAGCCACGAGCAAGCACCGTGAAAGCACAGCACAATAAGGAATGGGCCGAAAAGCATGTGCGAGTACCAGAAGACGTTGAACTTGCCCTGACGAAACTTCGGGATCGCCGCGAGAGGGAACGAGATGCATGTGATCACCAGAAGAATAACACCAGTCCACACGGGAAGCGACTGCAACATCGTTGTGAACGGAGGTCGCTCACCGTTCACAAATGACGAAACATGCCGAGTGACGAAGATTGATCGCTTGACCTCATCTGGGGTGGCGATGAGGTACAGATAAACTTCGTTGAAAATGTGAGCAATCGTGTGAATGAGGCCAGCCATCAGGAGAACGCTACCAGCAATCTTGTGGAAGGCGATGCTATCGTCGAACGGGATGTAGCGCCACAGGAAACGACTGCGCTTCATCACCTGCGTAATGGAGCGGCACATGGGCAGCAGGACAAACACGCAGTTAACCATAGCCACTTGGGCATTTGCACGGGCGATACGAAGGCCCCAGCCGATGGCAGGATCCACGTCGTACGAGAACCACTTGACCCAGAAAGCAATATTGTTGAGAATAGCGTAGAACAGAAGCCACCAGATGCGAAGCTTGTTCGCGCTGTACCAGGCGCCAAATTTGCTCTTGGGGCGGATAGGCGCAGTGTACACGGGGGAAGACTTGCGCAGGTTGTACGAGTCATTGATGTAGGGGGCGAACACTGACTTGAACTGCTCATACGTCATCGACTCGTTCTTTACTTGAGCCTTGCGGAACATGAGTTTGGCCACCGTCTTGAAGTCCGTGCCGACCACGTCAAGGTGAGCGTTAGAAAAGTTGGACTCTAGGAGCTGAACGATCTGATCTTCGATCACATATCCTGAGTTGTCCGGATCAAGCGTTTCGAAGATGAAACGGAGCTTCTCCTCGCCGTCCACATCGAGGTCCATAACGGCGTCGATCAGGATGGCGTTACCGTCGATCGCTCCGTTGTTGGTAGCGTATCCATCAAACTCGTCGCCTTTGATTTCAAAGGCCTGCGAGAAGGTCTCACGCTCAATGTATCCGTCCTTGCTGGTGATGCTGCTCATAACGTCGCGGAGCGCGTGCAGCTTCTCCATTGGTGTGTACGATGGATCATTGTTGATGTTCACCGCGTGCTCATCCATGCTCATGGCGACGGTGTACTTCTGCTCGAAGTTGCAGTCGCCAAGGACTGGGACCGAGATGACATCCGACCCTGGCTGTGGTCCGTAACGGGACCCAGCGAACGAGGACAGGTTCGACGCGCGCGCGAGGCTCTGGCGAACCATGGAAGCGCCAAGCATGGCCTGAACGTTAGCTCGGCGGTGTGGGCCGCGACTGCTCTTGCAATTGGAGCTCATCGTGGCCTGTCCGCGGCCGATAAAGTGCGACGTGGTGGCGTTCATGTTCATGAACTGGCTGCTGTCCATGAAGTTGGACTTGCTGGTGCTCCGGAAGGAGGACGTCACGCTGTGGTGGCTACTGATGGACGGGTGGGACGGCGGCGGCGGGGGAGGCGGCGGCGGGGGCCCCGGCACACGTTTCTTCTTGAGGCTGCCACTCCTACTGTTGGACCTGCTCCTGCTATTGCTGCGGCCGCATGACCTGCTGGATGACTTGCTGGAGGCCTTGCCGGACGGCTTGTGCTGGAACTTGCTGGCGCCGGGCGAGGGCGTGGAGATGTCAACGAACGGCTGCAGGTTCTGACCAGGCGTGATCTTGAGCTCGTCGGCTGGCTGGCGCGCGGCAGCGCCGCCCGCCACCTGGACGCGGTTCTTGCGGTCGCGCTCCATGACTCAATCGGCAGGAGCCCGTGTCCTTGCAAAGCCGGCGAGGAAAGCGAAGTGGCCGCCGGTCGAGCTGCTGCGGTCACCTGGTAGAAGTCCTCGCGCGACTGGCGTCGGCCGCTGAAGAAACGCGCGGCAACTGTCGACGGGGAAAACAGGCAAGTGGCACTGCCCTCCGCCTTGCAATCGCGAAATGGCGAGAGACGGCATATCAAGGCATCTCGAGCTTCCACCTGGTCGGCACCGTGCCCCGTCCGTGCGCGCGGATGACACGACAGTAAAGTTCAGGCCCACCGAACTGCGACTTCTTGTTTCTAGTATGCACTGGACGTTTTGCGCGCGTTTCGCACTGACTCTGCGGCGGCCCTCGAGGATACTTTTCGGATGGTACCCCGCCAGCTGGCAGTGCGGCACAAGCGTGTTGCACTTTCCCGCTGACGGACGCGCAGAGGTCAAGTCGGCGCGGCGCCGACTTGACCTCGCGCCGGGCGCGAGCTCTCTGTTGCCACACTCACATCTTGACAGCTTTCTACGCTTGAATGAATCCGCCAGCCACTGGCCCCGAACCTGCTCGCTGCCTGCCGCCGTGGGCGAGGTGCCACCAGCGCGGCGGCTGGTGGGAACGAGAGCCGACCTTGGAGCCGATGCCACTCATTCGTCCGAACGCAACAGATTGGCTACACGCTGGCGGCATATTCGCCACGTTTGAACACGGTGGACCAGATTTTATTCGGTCGTGTAGCCGCGCGCAGATTTCGCCATTCCGATGGTGGTCACCACGCATACACGGTACATGTAGATGCACTCAGCGCGAAATGCTACAAGAAGCACTGGACACGACAAGGGTGGCGGCCTTCCTGGCGAGCGTTTAAGGGAGTCGGGGTTGTGCATCCGATTTCCCAGTTTCAATGTGGCCCGCGTTCTCGTCATGGCTGACTACGTTCTCATGTCCCCCTATCATTACATGCAGCGGATCAGCCCTGAAGCCATGCTGTACACCTCGCGTGTCTCTCGTAGGCGTTCTGGTCTGCTAGGAACGACGACGCGAACTCCCAATTTGCTCAGCGCCACACAATAATGTACATGCACTGCTGTCGCCAAGGTATCGCAGCCATTACATTGTACAGTAAAATTACTGTCAGTAATACATGTAGCTGGTAACCGTCCGTTGTGGAACGGCTCGCGAAAAAGCAAAGGTCGAAATTCGGACGGTTGTAAATTGCATTAGCCAGCAGCGAAACGGGGAAGACCGCCGTGCGCATTGCGAGCGTTTACGAGGCTCCTGCTGGATCGTGACCACCGGCACGTTGGTGCCGTGACGCCGCAACAATCTTGTTGCGGCAACGCCAAGTTTGTCCAGCACGAGATTCTCTCGGCGATGTGTTTGCCCGCTAATTAAGCCGGCTTGGAACGGCGCCGGCAACTCCGGACATACATGTACATGTACAGTACGTAAGAAATGGCAAGCGGCTAGGAATTGTTGAACACAATTTGCATTTGGCGTCCCCATGAGCCCGTGGTGGAGTGGGCCGCCACGGCAGACTTCAACATTTCAGGCCCCGTTGCAGGTTGGTCAATGCTGCACTCTCTGCTGAGGCATGGCCCTTTTTCTCCGAGCGCGATGCGCGCTGCCGAAGAGGAGTGGCGATCCTGTGAGGGTGCTGTTGTGGGCCCACTCTGCAGTTCACTTCATTTCGTTGACCACTGAGACCAGCCAACTCGGGGCGCACTCGATATCGACAGGTCCAATCCACTCACTTCCGTACATACTGGTATGTACAACGTGTTTTAAGTCAAATCGACTTGACTTGCAGGGGTACATACTGGTACATGTACATTCAGTCGCTCAGTACATGTACAGTACCCTCCATCTTAGACGCGTAGTCCACCTGTTTTAGATTTTTTGAAAAACACTGTTTAGAAATCTAGTCTCAGTTGCTTTAGCGTTTTGGAAAAACACTGTTTAGTAGTCTAGTCTACTTCTTTTTTAGTGCCTTTTAATCCTCTTTTTAGTGTGCACCTCTTCAGCATGTTCTGGGAGGCGTGGCGCGGTGCGGATGGGCCAAGGATGTACCCCATGGTTCGGCGATTGCTGCTGCTGTTGATCGCTGCCCTGACCTGCCTCAGCTGCGTGCGCGCAGCTAGCGACAGCACGACAGTGCGCCTCGTGGCCATCCATCCGCACAACGTCAGCGCCTTCACAGAGGGGCTGCTGTTCGACGACGGCGCGCTCATCGAGTCCACGGGGCTCAACGGCGCGTCCTTCATCCGCAAGTACCGACTCTCGGACCTCAGCACGGACTTGTTTCGGACGGGGTCCACGCAGAGTGTTCCATTCCTGCGGGAGTTCCGCTTCGACGACGCCATCTTCGGCGAAGGCGTGACGGTGCTCGGGGACAAGCTGTACGCGCTGACCTACAAGGCCGAGCAGGTGCTGGTGCTGTCTCGGCACAACTTCCAGCTGCTCGGCCAGTTCCCCCTCACGACATCCACCAGGGAGGGCTGGGGGCTCACCACGGATGGCGAGCTCCTGATCGCTAGCGACGGCAGCGCCCAGGTGCTCTTCTTCGACCCGCTCGATGACTTCAAGCTGCACCACAGCATCACTGTCCGCAAAGACGGCGTGCCAGTGAAAGATTTGAACGAGCTCGAGTTCGTGGAAGGGGAACTGCTCGCTAACGTGTGGTTCAAGGACTACATCCTGCGCATCGACGTTGCGACCGGAGACGTACTGGAGCAGATTGACCTCGCTTGGCTGTCAAACATGGTGGCCAATATACATACCAAGGTCATGGATAGATCGCCGATGGTTGAAGATGCTGTGATGAATGGAATTGCCTACGATCCAGTCAGTTGTCATGTGTTTGTGACCGGCAAATTGTGGGACTCCATGTTTGAACTGGAGCTCTCCTACCTGAGCTCGCGTGCTCGCTCGTTTGCGCCTTAATTATCGAGACTTTGTTACGAACAACCACCACCATCTACGCACTGGTGATGTGACGACGATACTCGATGTATTAATAATAATAGACTTATTTTACAGGCAAGCTGTAAAGCAAATGTATCTCGTATCTCGTATTCGTCAAACAAACTCTATGTATAGGAAACGTTAACTTTTACTGCATCGACGACATCAATTATTTTTGGCCCGCTTATTATATTGTGCGACGTTCATCATGCAAATTTTTCTGAGTGGAAGTCGAAAATCGTGCCGTTCGGGTCCGAAGACGAATACCGCTTGCACGTGTTGACCAGAATCTCCTCGAGGGCATGAGGACCACAGTAGAACACACCGACTTCCTCGCCAGGGTGGTTGCCCTTGGCCTCGGAGAAGACCTTGTCCCAGTCCGGACGACCGAAGTGGGTCAGTTGCTTGGTGTTGAGGCCGGACACGAAATCCTTGCCGGTCTGCTCGTGCACGAATTCCTGGAACATCTTGAGCTGCGACGTGTTCTTGCTGTCTTTTAACGTACTCAGGTACTGATGCGTCTCGATCACGTTGTCGCAATCCATTTCGGAGAGTTGGTTCATCGTTTCTTCAAACCAGCTTAGCGATTCCTGTCCACGGGTCACCCAGTGAAAGTACAGCTTCTGGATCTTGAACGAGCCTGGGTGGCGAACGTGGCTGCAGTTCGGGCACCGGTTGTCCTCCCACAGGTGAACGACATCCTTAAGA
>BSXT01018963.1:0-10053 GCA_030267785.1 Phytophthora fragariaefolia
GGCGTTCTTCCAACTGGACCGTTCGCTGAAATTGATCCCGCTTTATAGCCATCTTTTCATCATGAAGAAGTTTGTTATCTTCACGATCCAATGCTTTTGACTTTGCCAAGGTCGCATTTAGCTCTGACCACTCTGACAGAGTACTAGATACACTGGGACTTCGCGGGCGAATCGACGACAGAGATCGTACTCCTGTGTTGCTTCGCTGCTGCTTCTTTCGGGAAGGTTCTAAGTGATCAGCCCCCCCCCCCGGTATCAATGCCAAATTCTGCAGGTTCTGTAGTGCCCTCCAACCCAAATGACATATCCTCATTTGTAAGTAGTGGTCGTGTGGAAGGTCTATCGTCCATAACCTCCTTGAGAACATCATAGTGTGGACAACGGCGTAGAATTGCTTCCTGAAGTGACGTCTCATCTGTAATCCCAGCTCCTGTGTTGCTCAAAAAATCTACAGCATCTCGGTAACTCTGCTCGAGCTGACCAATTTTAGTGATGATATCCTTTGACTTTCGCTGTGTTTTAACTCCACTAGCTTGGATTAAACCCGAAATTTGAGCTGCTATTGCGTTCTTAGTCTCGCCTGACTGCTTGTCTCCACCACGCCAACGTTTATAGTTTCCCTGTGTCGTGATCCAGTCAAGTATAACACTTAATGAACTAACAGAATCGTTGGGGCCGTCGTTATGCCACATAGTTCGTCGGGCACGCTTTGATTTGGTTTGCTTGCGCGTTACGGGTTGGGAATTCTTTGCGATATCAAACGTCGAGAAATTGCTACCCTGGCTTTCTTCAACCGAGCTGGCTGCTAACTGTGAAGAGAGTATGGCTGTACCCAAGGCCTGTATGTATTGGTTGCGCTTACGGGTAGATTTGGCGTGAGCGTGACTTGACTCGATATTTGGGATGTCTCGCTTGCGCTGACATGTGGGTTGGCTGTGGAAAGAACAATGTCAGACCCCTGAGAGGCTCGGCTCACGTCGAAGGTCAGGGACGACGGGAAGTCCATGCTCAGCAGAAGCCCTTCGCTAGGCATCACGTCCTGAACTGGAAGGGGGGTTATCGGTTTTCGCAGGGTTCGAACTTGCTGCCGATCGTGCTTCTAACTGCCACGTAATCGTGGCAGGATAGGAGGGGTTGGCAGCAAGACGGCACGATGGATTTATCCAATGAGAATTGGAGATTTGCTCTCCATCACCTTGCTGCCACTTGCTGCTGCCGAAACTGAGAGCCCCTAAATTTAATCAGGGCTGCCGAATATTGCATTGTTATCTATTGCCCACATCTACAGAGAATAGATAGGTAGTTGATCACTTCATCATATAAATCGGCAATAGGACTTCAAGACGTCGTTGACAGACAAATAAATTATTGGAGCAATGACAATTTATTGATGGGTTACATACCTATCACTTACTCAGCGCTCTCAACCGTGTGGGCGTCCCAGTAATCGTCGTTCTGGGGAAGAAACAGTAGCATTTCCAGCGTGTACGGCTGGAGAGAGCGGTGCTGCTGCCCAAACGGGTTCGAGCGATACTAAAATATCGCTCGACCATGTTGGATGTTGGCGGGATGGACGCCAGCAGGTCTTAGCTGGGTTGGTGCTCTTCTAGCCGCCGACGTTTCTGCAGCCGCTCCACGAACGAAATGCTGGCCTCTTCATCCTTCTCTTTGTTCTCTTCCTTAACCGCTGGAGGAGACGCCAAGAAACGTCCCAGCGCCACCTTCTCCATACGAGTCAGCCGCTTCGCTTGCCCCTTGAGCACCCGGACGCATCCTGCCTCGAAGTCTGGACTATGGACGATATCGGCCCTAGGTGCAATAATTTAATTAATATTAGCAAGTGTACCAATAATATTAAATAACATGGGTACGTACCGCGATAGCGGGCGTAAGCGGACTTCGCGGCGATGAGCCCATCAAACTATACATCAACATCGAGGAGGTTAGCGTCGGTGCTCTGCAGTGCCTTGGAAACGGACTCGACATCCCGCAACTCGCCGAGCAGATCCCGAAGCCTTCGATTCGATGCAGCCGTAGGAAGCAGCTCGGCCAGCTCCTCGTCCTCGGCAGCAACAAACGGGAGAAGTCAAAATAGCGGTTTGGCATTGCAAATGTTGAGCCCCATCGAGTTTGCTGGCTGATGATTGGCCGACGGTCGGTCTAGAATCTGTAGGTAGCAAATGTGGAATTAGGATTTTAAACGTACTAATTAACAAAAATAAAGTAAAAAACACTTTACCGGAGTTTTGCGGAGTGGAGCAGCGACCGCAGCTTGGCCATCAGTGCTTGCACCAAGTCGATGTCATCCGCGCACTCTTTGAGCCTTGATGTAACAGCTCGGTTGAGCCTGTGACTAGCACACCCGATTAGCGGGACACTCATTAACGTCGCGAGGCGGCGGTTGACGCTGCAGTTGTCGCCTACCAGAAAAATGACCTATTCCTGGCGCTTTTGGTAGTCACTCGCTAGCATCGTAGCCAAAAAGGCTTGATGACAAGGTCGTCGGTCTCCTCATTGACGAGTGGAGCCATACAGAACAAGGGGCATCGCGTTGCCCCATTAACCTCGTACCAGGCAAATACCGCGATGTAGTGCTCAGAGTCATGGCTCCACCCGTCAAAGACGATACCGTATTCCTCGGGCATTTCTGCCGCGATCGCACGCTCGACTGAGCGCGTCACCGCCTCCATGATCTTCCGAACAGTCTCGACAGAGACAGGCTTGAGCCGCGTGTAACTAGTCGCAATATGTAAACACGTGATTAGTCAACCGGGAAATACAACATGTGTAATACAAAACAGGACCGTACCGCCGTGCGAGCATGCTCTCGCAAAACGAGAGCGGCAGGTTGCACTTCACCAGCCACTCCAGCCACCCGAACAGGTTCTGGGCGGATTGGCGGACGTAGTGTACTAGCGAGCCCGTCTCGCCTGGCGTCGCGGCTAACATCTTGTCTTCAAACGCGGGGTGCTCGCACCTGACATGCTGCATCAGGTGCGAGTACCCCGTTCCGGTGACTTTCTTCCGAACCGCGCCGCACCGACAACGGAAGTACTCGAGAATCACCTCGTCGTACTGATCGCGGCACTGTCGGAAGTAGAACTCGCAGACCTGCCAGTTAGCGAAGGCAGTCGGGTGGCGAGGGCGGGAAGCTGCGAGCATCGTGGTGGGGCGTGGTGGAGGGTAGATCAAATGAAAAGCAAAGTGAGTTGAACTGGTAGAGCCCCAGGCTTGGTTTTGGAGGGTGGATGGCTGCTGTAGTCCCCAATACATTATTGAAGATGTCGAGACAAATCGATAGATAACTGGTAGATAACCGCTACGAACGCCTCAATAGATTATTGAACTTTTCTAGCCCTGGTATTAATGTAATAATACATGGATGGCGGGACCCCAGTGCTCTCACTATTGTACAGCGGGTCCGGAAATTGAAGGCACCCCACGTTGAAGTGGCAAATTTTACTAGTTTGTTTTACCAATACAAAAGGCAAGTATAAATTCTAGTACCACCTAGCTCCTTCTTCACTGCGTCAAGGCGCTTCGGCATGGAGCGCACGCACTTCCGGATGTACTCATCATCCAGGGTGGACCAGATACGCTTGAGCTTGAGTTTCAAGTCATCGAGGGAGGTTGCCGGGTATCGATTCAGCTCGCGCTTCATCTCTGCCCAAACGTTCTCGATGGGGTTGAGGTCTGGGTTCTGAGCAGGATGACCCAAGTCTTTCAAGTTCAGTTTTTTATGCACGTCTTCGTTAGTTTGGCACGGTGAGCAGGGGCGTTGTCCTGAACAAAAGAAATAGTCGCCGGCAGGCCATTCAGTTGCCTCGTAATAGGAACCTCAGAACGGAGAATGTGACGATAGTACTCTCCCGTCACACTATCCGAGCAAATGTGCAGCGTGCCGACGCCATTTCCACAAATGGCCCCCCAAACCATGACAGATTGGCGGCTACTCTTGAACGTCGGTAGTACACACTTCGTGGAGAAGCTTCATGGCGCCTACGCCAGACTGATACGCGGCCAGTCGTCCCATGTTGTTCTACCCTAGCTTCATCAGTAAAAAGCACGTCTTTCCACTGCTCAGCAGAAAGATCACAGTACTTCTTCGCGTAAGCTAGGCGGGCACGTCGGTGCTTCTTCGACATGGTCGGTTTCTTCCTAGCGGAGCGCCCGTTAAACCCGGCAGCATGGATCCGCGATCGGATTGTCCACTTCGAGACCTTCGAGAGTCCGCGAGACCGACTTCCCCGAGATCCGTGTCAAAGAGGAGATCAAACCCTTCCGATATCTTTTTGCACCTCGGCTGCCGATCGAGCTGCACTAATAAATCGGTTCGCCTCGACGGCACGTACAATCCGCCGGTCTTGGCGTGGATCCGTGATCTTCTTGCGACCCGAGCGTGGAGGCACCACAGAGTGGCCGTGCAGCCTGTAGTACTTGACAATGTTACGGACACTTCCAGGCGGCATCTCAAGCATCTTGGCGATGGTTTTGTACCTATGTCCGCGAAGGTGCTTCTGTACGCAAAGTACGTGGCTGCCGTAGAAGGAGAAATGGAGAATTACATGCTACAGCGTTACTCGGGAACGTGTCAAACCCCGGCCCGGGTGCGCCATCCATACAGGTGACCGTTAGTGCACCATTAGAGCATTATAACATTTTCAATACAAAATTCTATATAAAATACATAGACCTGCAAGGGTGCCTTCATTTTTGCTCCACCCGTTTTTGGTTCAAAGCTGATTGGCGGAACGTTAGCGAGCGTATCCAATCAGCGAGCGCATACCGAACCCAGAGGAGAATTGCGCTCGTGCTCGTACAAGTTTCGCGCCAAAATGACTTCTACAGCCAGAGGTAAGTTCAAATGTGTGCCACTTCAACATGGGGTGACTTCAATTTCCGGACCCGCTGTACATCGATGAAGGTACGGAAATGTATTACTAATTTGAGTTCAATGTGGTAGTACTTCTCTGTCCTACGAGAATAGGCAGTAGATCCACCTCATCAAAATGACGTGGTACACATAAACGTTTCTATTGGACAACATTGAAAATTTATCTCCGCCAACTAACCATATGCCTATCTCTCCTTTATATCGACCTACTACCTCCGTGCGGAAAAAGATGACCATTTGTTTTTTTTTGCGCAGCGCTCCGCCTCGTTCATTTTCCTGATTATAAAATTGTTGAAGGGCTGCAGATCTAGAGTTGGCACTATGCAGGGTTGCAAAAATTCCCATCATTTTTGCCTAGCGGGTGGTTTTTTTCGGGATAACGGGTGGGTCAGGGTTTTGGATTTTTAGCACCTACCCCTTAGTCAATTCATTTTTGAATTGAACAGCCTAGTGCCCTTCACAACCAGTAAATTTACCCGTAGTAATGACTCGAGATATAGTGCTTTCGGTGCATGCCGCTGTGCTTAACTTTTGACATTCTTTCATTTGCATTGCGCTACCTACAACACTAGTCCTCCTCGCCGCCGCCACCCCCACCATCGCATGATGAGCTCCTCGCGCACTGCCACCGACCCCTCTACTTCTCCAAGCAATCCATCTGGGCACCTGCCTGTTGGTCGCAAGCTCGATCCCGCATGGTCTCAAGTTGACTTAGACCCGGAAGGAGGGGTGTGGTGCAAGAAATGTAACAAGCTCATACAGTCGACAAAGCGAACTCACGTGGAGCGCGTGAAGCACCACCTGGCCAAGAAGTGCGCGAACCGGGCTTCTACTTCGCTCATCACGGCAATGTTTTCCCCAAAATTAAAACCGGGTGTTATCAAGGTGTTCCAAGAGCAGCTGGCTCTCTGGATTTACAACACCGGTATGGCATTATACAAGGTTGAGCACCAGAGCCTCCTGGACGCCCTTCAACTTCTAACACCTGGAATCGAGGTGTCATCGCGAGACCAGCTGTCAACTGTCCTGCTCGATCGCGCATATCTCAAGTCGTTGAAGTTGATGGAGGTGTCCCTTCAGGGAAAGGTCGTGACTGTTTCATCAGACGGTTGGACAGACATCTGCGGCCGCGCTGTATTGAACTACGTGGCTGTGTGCGGAGACCGATCTTTCTTCTTGGAGACCAAGCACATGATGCCGTTTTTCTTGCAAACGACATGCAGCGCGTCATTAAGAAGTGTCACTTTCTCAACGTTGGAGCTGTGATTACGGACAATACACCGGCAAATAAGGCGATGTGGGCGAATCTGCAGGCCAAGTTCCCCGTACGTTTTTTCATGGGTGTGTGTGTCATGCACTGCACCTACTCGTCAAAGATATGGTCCGCAAGCTGACGTGGTTGGATCGGCTTCAGGCCGGATGCAAGAAGCTAGTGGCCTTTTTCAAGAGTAATCACAGGCTGTGGTCTCAGCTGACCTCCCGTTTGTGCGATCACGGACTCCGCTTGATTGCCAAGCCAGGTGAAACCCGCTGGGGTCACTTCAACTCTGCTTCGAGGCAATCTTAGCGGCGGAGGCTATTCTGCATTCCTTGGTGTCTGCTCGTGATTTCTTGTCAGCGAAGACAAAAGCGAAGAAGAAAACAAGACGCGAGATTTTTTACTTTGTCACTTCCACAGATTTTGTGCCTCAGCTGACGAAAGCTGTGAAGATTTTGAACCCAATTGGGGTCAGCTTAAAGCGACTAGAGGAAGATGCCGCGCCAATCTCAAGCGTGTACAAGCTCTTCATTGACCTGCCATCTGAAATGGAGGAAACGGGGCTTTCGTCTGGTAAACTGAAGGCAGTGAAGACTCTGATTAAGACACGGTTTGACTTCGTGTACGGCGACGCCCACGGCCGAGCCTATTTGTTGGATCCTCGATATGCGGGAAAGGGAATGGGCATGCTGACACGAACTGCTGTGGAAGAATTCCTCGGGTCATGGCATGGTGACGACAAGACAGAGAAGGTGGTTCTCGAGCTGGCGCGATTCCAGGCGTTTCTGGCCGAGTTCAAGATGAAGTCAAAACGGCGCTGGCAGCTCTTGTGTGACCAAAAGCTGCCTGTCTACGCGTTTTGGTGCTGGCTCAACGAATTCTCACTTCTCCAAGCTGTCGCCACACAGCTTTTCCGCTGTGCAACTTCAAGCTCGGCTTCGGTACGCAACTTTTCAAGTCATGTATACATTCATTCCAAACTGCGCAATCGACTCTCCCCGGACCGCGTCGAGAAGCTCGTTCATATCTTTTTCAACGCAAGGAATATCAACGAAGAAGAGCTTGCGACCCTCTCGCACTTGGAGGATTTACTACGTGGCGAACAAGACGATGAAAGTAGCCACGACGACGAACCCAACCGCGACGATGATTTCGTGTACTACTAAGATGATATTTGGGTTTGGAGCTATTTTGTGGCAAAGTAGCAGCATTTAAAAAGAATAAAACAATTTATCTTAGAGCTTACTGTTATATTATCACCTATATTTACTTGAAACAATTTTTTATGGGACTTTGGCACTCTGACTTCTCATGTTATAGCCTGGAACAGCCCACGCAACGATAACGATGCGCTAACCTGCCACTTAGACGTACTACGATACACGAACACATCCGAGACATGGCATGCACCCTGAGCTCGGGCAGGCAGGAGGGACTTAACCCACTACAGTGCGGAAGCATTGAACGCAACCCAATACTGCTGCCGCCTTCCGCCGTACGAATGTGACTGGGATTGGACTGACCTCCCGCAGGGTTCAGCGAACAGAAAATTCAAGAGTGAGCAGTGGTTGTGTGCGCTCGAACTAAGCACCAGTGGACGTCGCATAGTTTTCCTATACAGTTCTGAGAAACCTAACATTTGGCGATCTTATCAGAGCAGGCCTAAAAATATACGTCTGGCAATCAAAATCTGGCAATCAAAAACCTGGCAATCATTTGTGGGTGGTTTACAAGCAAATGGGTGGATGGTTTTTTATTTATCCAAATAAAACCCGACCCCAGCGGCCATGGGGTGGATGGGTGGAATAAATGGTTTATTCCCAAATTTAAAAAAAACATCTCGCAAACCTGCCACTATGCGAGGTGCAGTCTGCAGAGGCGCAGGAGTTACTACTTAGCATGCCTCGCAAGAGCGAGTGTGACTTGTCCCCAGCCACAAAGGTTGCGGTCGCCCTATTCCTGGTGGACCAGGCTGCCGTGGAATCCCAGCTACTGTTGCTGTTGCTGCAGTAGCTCGGAGCCATGGGATCAGTCTCCGGTCTTTCTGGAGGCTGTGGTCCAAAACGAGCGACGTCGCAGCCCTCCTTGCACCTCCCCGCCCAAACGGTGCTCCTAGACCCTACAAGCGGTCTAAGGATGAGGTAGCAAGACTAATTGCAGCGGTGCCGCTGGCTGAGCGACAGACACTCGGTCCCGGCTTCCATACAAGTAAAAAAAGAAGTAGTAGAGTGGCTTGCACAAGCTTTTGTAGCTTTCTTAAAACTTAGCCTTATCCCTTCTAAATCTTAAGATGTGCTCCGGCTTTCATATGATTGGATAGTTGGTGTTTACTAATGCTCGGATCTAAGTAAAGCGTAATCAAAATCGTTCCGTGAGAGCACAGACAAATCCGCTTCAGTATCAGCATAAAACACCGCTGGAAGCGATAAACCCGTGTATATCGGATAGGCCTTTATCTCAGCATTCCGACCGTATTTTTATGTCTAGCCTGCGTTAAATATTAGATGAATGGCGAACAACATGCGCAGGTGCCCCAAAACTGCCCTCTTGATTTTCTTGATATTTAATTAGAAAGCTACGTTACTGCAGCATAAAAATATAGTTAGAAGCGCGCTTCCACGGGCTTTGATATGATGCCTCTGGTTCTCGGAACCGACTATCCACTCAAAAGTTATCGATGGAAAATGATTTACTGCCTATTCTCGTGGGACAGAGAAGTATGCTACCGTATTTGGGTCACTCTGGCTGGGGACCGAGAGTTCCGACGATTTTGCGAGGTAGGTACTGCTCTGGGGCATGAAGGGCAGCCCATTCACCTCTGATATCATCGACCCTGTGCTCGCGGAAGAGTCCAACAGCGCGAGTATATGCTGTTTTACTCCGTTCAGCTCATTTTCGTCGTTTGTGGGGTGGTTTATTAATAGTCGCACGGGAGGCCCATGAGCAGGGTTCGATAGTAGTGAGGGTTTCGCACCTTTAGTACTTAAGACTAACTACGGCCACCTCATGTTTTGAAATTTAGTATATCTCTACTAATTCACCTGTGCATGCTTAGTACTAAGACTAACTATCGCTACTATTAGTACTAAAATATACCTACCACATTCCTCGTTTACTCGTCTCTATGTGATCAATTTCAGCTCGATTATGACGCTGTACAGTGCGCGCCAAATCGATAGCCATCGATTTGGCGCCACACTTTCGCCGATATCTCGGCTTCTACTAAGAGTTTAGAGCTACTGTTTAGATATGTTGCTCGGACGACATCTAGGTAGAACAGGCAACTGCTAACAACTGCGAATTCTAAGCCCTTGCTAGGGCCGGCATACAGGTTGCCGCTTTTGGCTTCCGCAACACCAGTAAGTACCATACCCCATTTCTGTCAAAAAGGCACGGTTTTATGCAATCCAATACAAACTTTTATATTAAAAGAGTGATTGTCCCTACTGGCAAGACGAATGGTGGAAACGTGCTGCCATGCATATTGCTGCGCGTCAGTAGCTATTGCTAGCCTGTCATTTTACTATCGAATGGGCCGCGGCAAAGCCCTCACCACCGAGGAGTACTGGTGGATCATCGGGCTCCACGACGGCGGAGTTTCTCTTCATGAGATCGCCAGGAAGACTGGGCGCGCGCGCACCTGCGTTCGACGGGTGATCAAGGCAGAGCGAGGGCCGGTGACAGACGGAAGCGGTGACAAGGCAAGGTCCGGCCGGCAGCTGGCGCTCACGGAGAGGGAGGTGCGGCTCCTCGTGTGCAAGGCGGCGACGGGTAGCTACTTCGCGGCAGAGCTCAAGACGGACCTTGGGCTCAAGGCATCTGTGCGCACTGTACAGCGGCTGCTGCAGCGTGTAGACCATCTGGTTTACACCAAGATGGACCGCACGCTGCCTCTAACTGC
>BSXT01018965.1:0-17851 GCA_030267785.1 Phytophthora fragariaefolia
TTCTCCTCCGTCTCATTCAGGCTGGGTGCGTCGGCGTTGTGCTGAGCAGGGCCAGCTGCCCCAAGGGCGTCGGGGGCGGCCCGCAGGATCATCTGGGTCTCCTTCGTCATGCCCGGTGGGCCAGCGAGGTGCGGCTTGTGCTCGTGAGAGCGTGAATTGTCAAATGGGGCCGTGCCCGTGTTTCCGCTGGATTTCCCCATTGGGACAGGTGCTTCCCGTTTGGGTGAGGGAGGGTGTAATGGGGCCAGGATTGGCCAATGGCCTTTTCAAGGAAAAGGGATGTTCTCTGGTGTGAACCACACCGGCCGGTGTGGTTCACAAGAACTGAGTGGCACACACCAAGACGGGTACTGTGTACCAGGGTCTCTTAGATATAATATTCCGCGTAGACCTCCCCCACGTAATATGTCAAGCTAGGGGTCGGTCGTACCTAAGGGACGACAGTTCACGGGAGCCAACCGCTGCGGGAGATCGCCGTTTAGACAGGGCTTCAGTATGCAGATTGAAAGCAGTAGATAGATACTTGTGAGTGTTATTAATACAAGTCAGTTTTACTCTAACCTACAAGTGTGCAAGTCTACTTAATACTCGGTATTAAAGGGGACCGATAAGGCAGGGCCTTTTGCATCGGAGACAACAGAGACGCCAGGCGTCTGTTGTGGTTAGCGTATTACGCTTCCTCTTAGCTATTGTGCGTGTGACCCATCACAACTCACGTGCGGAACGTCGGCGGAGACGTCATTCCCGACATGGGAATAGCTGAAGCAGCAACTCTCGCGAGTATTCGCCCGCCTAATCAGACTTACCGCATTCACTCACGCTTCTTGGCTACCCGCCAGGGTAAGAAGGAGCTTGTGGACTACGTCCAAGAGTTGCGAGCTCTGATTGCCGCCATGGAAGTAGACCCTCTGCCCGAGGCAGTCGCCGTGACGGTGTTTATGGAGGGGCTGCGGACGGGCGTGGCCCGGTCGGAAGTCTTCCGCACCCATCCTACCTCTTTCGAAGAGGCCGTGAACGTGGCATTGAATTCCGAGTTCAATTTTAAGTCGTTACAACTTGGATGGAACGCATCATACGCTAATCTATCGTCGGGCCCCGAGCCCATGGATCTTAGCTATACTGAAGATGAGAATGCGGAGCTTCGTGCTGCAGAACAGCGTAGGCATCCGAGGATAATTTGTGTGTGGCGACACACGCCACCTGCGGGACGGTTATCCCGTGCCCAACCGCCGCCGGGCTCCTTCGAGCGGAAGCCCTGCGACGGGCCAGAACTCTGGTTCGTCTCGGGGAAACGAGAAGTTCCAGTAGGCCGCCCCGCGCCTACTGGAGAAGAGCTAAGTTCTGTTGAGCCTCATGGAGGTCTTGATCGACTCGGGTGCGTCGGGGTACGCCCGACGCTCCGCGATGGAGGGTTGTCAGCTGTATGCTGAGGCGCTTAGAGCGTGTGAACGTGACTTCGTCTCGCGGCAGGCACCCGTGTTACGGTGCCTAAGGTCTGTGAACATAGGCGTGAAGTTCCTTGACTTCGATAGCGTGGAACACTGTTTGGTCCTGGCCCTGGATGCGAGATATGATCTCATCCTTGGTATGTCATGGATGGAGCGCCATGAGCCATGGGGAGATTGGAGGTCGAAGACCTTGGGTGCTTCGCACCTCTCTCCGTGTGTAGCTTTGTCGAGTCATGAACCCACATCTGCTCGGAAGCAGAAGCGCTTCTGGCGCGAGCACTGGACCGAAGCGGTCAATGCGCTGGGCATTGGAATGCCTGAGATGATGGACACTGAGAGTCGTGGACAAGAGTCCCGAGCAGAGCTCGTGGGCTGAACGCGGAGCGGCGCATAACCCGCTGAGTAACGCTCCTAGTGAAACAGCGTCGATGTATGCCGAAGGTGGCATGGACAGGAGTCCCGAGCAGAGCTAGTGGACTGAGCGCGGAGCGGAGCGTAATCCGCTGATCAACACTCGCGGTGTACGAGACACCCAAGGACGGGTATCTCACTTTCCCCGAAGATTCACTTTCAGGTTTTCATAAAGTTTGTGTTTGCGCATGAGCGCAAACAGCTTGCTGAGATGCTCCTTGTGCATCTCCACATCCGACTTCCCATTCACAGTCCTGCTGTGAATGAAGACATCATCGAAATAGCTCGGTGCGAAGTCGCACACCGAGCGCAACAAGTGTGTGACGTACCTGTTGAACGTCGCAGGGGCATTCTTTAGCCCCTGCGCCATCACGAGCCACTCCCAGAGCATGCCGTTCGGAGTGCTTACCACCGTGAGAGGTATATCGCTCTCACGCATCAAGATCTGATAGAACCCGTCTCTCAGATCAAGAGCACTGAAGATAGTACTCAAGGCCATCGAATCGATGATCACATCTTTTCGTGGTATCGGCGTCTGTGCCGGTACCGTCGCGTCGTTCAGCTTGTTGTAAGCGTGAAAGATGCACCACCCGCCCTGTACCTTCTTGACACAAGACGTGGGCGCGCTGTGCGGGGACTGCGATTTCCGCACTTGCCCAACTTTGCGACGACTCTCGAAGAAGCCGTCGATCGCCTTGGCTTGCTCCCGCAGTAGTGGCCACTGCCGCGTCACGCAATATTTCGTTCCCGGCACGAGATCAATCTCGTGCTGAACATCCTTGTCCTGCGGCAACTCCGCAGTGATATATCGTTCGAGAGTACGTCCTTGTACTCACGCAGGACCTTGTAGAGGGGACCCGACTTGAGTGAGTCCCAGCTCTGCTCGTCGAAGCGTTCCTTCTTCGGTCGATTGGCGCTGAGGGCGTCGGCGCCCTCAGTGACGAGCTGCTTCATCTGTTCCGCTTCACACTTCATCCTCTCAACGTCCGAGAGGATGCAGATCTGTCCCATGTGCAGGTCGCGGGCGAAACGCTTCCAGTTCAAAGCTGGAAGTGAGTTCAACTCCGACGCTAGCGTCGGAGGGGTCTCCAGCTCCATCTTCCGATACTGGATCAGTATTCGTACGCGTCAAGACACTCAGGGTATCGACGGTCGTCTCCTGTTGCTGTGTCTGGTCGGTAGACACTGCTTGCAGCGTCTCGGTCTCTGACCAAGACTTGCGCAGCTTGGCTCGCTTACGCCGTTTGCTTCTCGTGCGGAAGTCGGTTCCGCGTGTCTTCTTTTGTCCCGGCCCGGCCGTGGACAGATCTTTCTTTTGATCGCCGGCGGGGTCAACCCGCGGGCGCACGCAATCAAGCCCGGCTTGAGTGTGTACCGCTTCGTCGTGCAACCCGGCTGCACCTGAGCACGCAAGCATTTCCGGTGCGGGACGTTTGCAACCGTCCGCACTGCTTGCTGCGTCGGCTCCCGGAGCCGACGCACCTCTTTTTCCTCGACGCCTGACGGTGGAGCGTCCTTTGATGTTAGGACCAATCACATCAGCTCCCAGAGCTGACGCGCCCAGGTCACTGCCTTCAGTGACTGGCCAATCTTGTTCAACTTGCGTGTCGACAACTGCCGACACAACCGCGTCACCCTTGACGCTTCGTGAGCCCCTCAAATCCGATCGGATCTGAGTCTTCCGATTCGGCTCACACTTTTCTCTGACGACTCCCTCAGTCATCAGTGTTCGCGCGGAAAGATCGGAGGCAGCAGCGCCTCGCGCTGCCTCTGCTGGGGGTCGCATGCGCCTCGCGGTGCATGTACTGCGCCGACAGGGCCATCACTCTCTGTCGCACCGCTACTCCTGAAGCGCACGATCGTGCGCTTCGCTCAGTCGATCACAGGATCATGCCGTGCAAGCCACGGCATGCCCAACACCATGTCGAACTTATCGTCTAAGTCAAGCACGATAATTACGTCCACGAACTTCTTCTCTCGATACGAGAAGCATACGCTTATTGGTTTTAACAACGACACCCGTTGCTCCAACGCTCGCTGGAGTCGCTGCTACGTCCGTGGGGGTTGCCGCCGTTGGTTGCGTAGTAGTTGTCGTCGCGCTTGCCGCCGTCGTCGCTGTGGACACCGTGGACGTAGCCGTTTGCGCAGCTCCTGGTGGAGTCGCCATAGGGTTTGCTACTGGGCCCTGAGAGCACGTGGTTACCCCGAATGGCGGCATCGGTGTCCTTGCCATTGCGTTTCTTCCGCCATTTACCAAAATTACAAAACTGTTCGTAGGTCTTCGTCAAATTACGCCCCTGTATGACCACCATGCAACGTGTCTTTTCGAGTCCCCTGCACGCCGGGGTTGGACGACACAGCTCACTGGCACACGACCTAATTTAGTTAGTCTCCTGCCATTGCAATCAACTACGACTAGCTACACGGCCTGTGCACAAATTGCTACCAGCAGCTCGTTTCGTCGTTCGTCCGCCCGTCCAAATCTCAGTCTCCACGACCACTTGCACTCTCCAGTGCCAGCTCGAAAGCAAAAGTAAGAGTGAGCTCTCACGCAGAGCTCTCCGTCCATCCAACGTCCGTCCGGCTGTACCAATCCGAGATCTCACTTGCGTGTCGACGGCTCCCCTGGAGGTACCCGCACAGCTCCCTCCACGCCATGCCTGCCGCTCACTGCCAGTGGTCCCCCGGACCAGCCCCGTCCGTCATCCGTTCGTTCCGTCCATCGTTGCGCGCGTCATCGGGCGCCCAGGTGGCGGCCCTGTTGCACGTTTTCTTTGCCGTCTGGCCATTCCGCCCATCGTTGCGTGTCATCGGGCGCCCACGTGGCAGCCCTGTTACAATTCTATGGTTCGGAGCTGTTCCGCGCGAACGAAGTCACAGTGACCAGGATCTAGGAGTACGCACTCCGGCAGTACAAAACATGATCTGCTGGGCGGCAATTATAATCATGCGAATGAGCGAGCCGTCGACGGCCAGGAAAAAGGGAGTCCTGTTCATGTGGATGGTGTAGTCGATCGAGGATATGGGTCTATCAGGAGCGTTTATGAGAGACTAGCAAGTGTCCCGGTCTGGTGCGATCGCGATGCTGGTTGAGCCGGACAGTGTATATTCTGGTTGAGACAGACAGTGTCTATGCTTCGACGGAAATGCAGAAGTAGTGCGTATGGCATTCGCACACGATTTGGCAGAGTACTCGTTCCGAGTTCAGAATGTCTCCGCCGGGCGTTCTGCCAAAACGACTTTCACAGGAGTAAGAAAGAAGAGGAATCAGAGGTGACTGCAAGCACCCCCATTTCTCGGAAATAACGGATAATGCCAAGTAGTGTACCCTTCCCGAATTGAATGCCTCCTCTCAAATATGATCGAGTTTAGCGAGCAAACAAAGCTTTTGTACCTACGCCAATTTGTATACCTCAACTACCACGGCAACATTCCTATCACGTCGCTTACCACAACAATTTTTCAGCTGTCACTAACTTCACCTCCAGCGAGGCTGAAATTTTCCGCCGCGCAGGTCAGCTATTGGTGGAAGCAAAAATACTCATTTAAAAATGTCTCGCTTTAACCTTGGCCTCGAAGGCGCTGGAACACCGACTCTGTTGGTCGAAGTGGGGGTAGGATAGGCGATCAACGACGTACTGTATATATAACACAGTAGCTGCTGCCGTGAACAGCGTCACCACTTGTCTGTTTTAGCACTATTCTCGGGGCACTTCGTTGCAATATCGTGGCCGCGCGCTGCATTCCGCGCTGTTTTGTTGTTGTCGTTGGTAAGTTTGTGGACCTCTCGGTCGTTGACGTCATCGACAAGTTTGATAGTATACCCTCTCCTAGTTTTATACCTTGACGCCTTCCATAAGTATATAATTCAATAGTATGCGGTATACTATTTGGCGTTACCCGTTAAACTTCCGAGAATTTATATACTGCAAGACGGAGGGTTGGTTGGATTTCAATGTGGTCTTCTCCTTCTCAGGGCGGCCTGGCTTGCCCTCTTCTGTCTTCGAATAGGTCCCATGGATTAATCTCTATTAGCTCTGGTGTCAAGAACTGGGGCTCCCACAATTGAACCAGGCACGGATGGATAATAGGCCAGAAACTGTTACGGGATCACAAGATATCTGCGAAAAATGATTTCATTTTTTCTCTGAAACCTTTTTGGTTGGTTGGCGCGGTAGGTGGACACTGCGAATAGAGGCTATCAAATAGTCGATCGCCAGCTCGGAGGTAGACGCTTTGACTCGAGTAGGACTCTTATTACTCTTACGGCGGGGGGTCGTTGCCTGTGACCATTTTTGCTAAGCTTTACTTCTGTGAACGTGGTATGAAAACTCAAGTTCGGTTTTATTTGAGGTAACCTGGGTTACCGCCAAACATTTCAATTTCTCGTAGGTGAATTGGATGAATCAGAACAATGGACGGGAGGTGAATAGAGAGAAGGGCGACCCCCGTGGTAATGAATGATGCAGCACTATTTTGAAAACAGCTTTATGTGGTTGCCTGCTTCGTGGGTTGACTCACTCTGCAGTGCTGGCAGTGACAGTAGCAGTTGATCCTTTTGGTCGCGAGTGCTTTTTGACCGGTTTGCCCTTACCCGAACGCTCGGGCCACTTTTCCTCGCAGAATGAACGCGCAGCGTCTAGATAAGCTTTCCACGCCTCGCGGCCTTGACCATCGTAGATACGAGGTGGAAGTTCGTCCCGGCGCAGCGCATTCTTGATGACAACAATGTTGGCGTTGAATTCTCGATCCAATATAATCCTATTCTTTTCCAGCAGTGGCATTTCGGATGGATAAGTGATCGCACCCACGAAAAACACTGTCACCATCGGAAGCTCTGCATTTTCCAGCAATAAGCTGCTGTCGTCCATGATATGAGATAATCTCTGCTGAGCGTTCACAACTTCAAGGTAGTATGTATATGTTTTGGCCAATTGCTTGAGGAGTCCGTCAGCTGGCCGATCCTCTCCTGGGAGAAGTTGGGACTGGTTCATCAAATTCATTGCATCGATACCAGCTCTACCAGAGGACGCTCCCTCCACCGTATTCAACACCTCTTGGAGACGGCTACGAAGTACTTTGCCTCGAGAGTGAAGAACGGTACCCAGCATTATATCAATTATGTCGTGCTCTTCCTTGCATGCAAGAACCCAGGAACCCACCTCCTTTAACCTCCCGTAGTCCCTATTTTCCTGAAGTAGCGCCACGTAAAATCTCCAGTACTTGAGCCGGTAGTAGTCATATTTCATCTGGCGCTGATTCAGCTCTTCAAACTTCTTCGCTGACGGAATGTACTCCGAAAACCAGATAGCCACAACCTGCGGACGCCTCTTATCGAAGATTGGAGCCATCTCTTTCAGCGCCCGTGCAGCTGCGTCAGAAGGACCCTCAACCTTTAACTCGTTACGGCGAGCTTGTATAGCGCCCAACAGCCCGCAAACAGCGTCATCTCTGTATCCGCTCTGTTCAAGAGCCCCGTAGAAGGTTGATAGCCAGTATACTAGGTGTGCTAGCACGTAACGAGACGGATGGAAGTATCGATCCTCGTCAGGAATCGACTCCAGGGCTTCTATAATATTCAATGCTAGCCATCCCCGCGCAAGCGTGATGTTTAGCTCCCGCGTGTCGTCATCGCTTTCAGCTTCAGACAAAAAAACAAGAATTTCATCCTTTCTGGGTGAACTTGTGCCCTTGGTATCGCTCGAAATCTTTGAGCTCGGATCTTCCGTCGAGTCTTCAGATACGGCTGATGCAATAGCATTCACCTGGATAATGGCCTTCTTGTCTACCACTTTCGTCGAGGTAGAATCGGAATCTTTGTCGTCGTCTTCTTCCTCCTCTTCTTCCTCTTCTTCCTCTTCTTCGTAAAAATGGTTGCAGACCAACCGTAGTGCAGGTACTGATGGAGACTCACTAATTGTGAGGTCTATTCGCAACGCTTGCAGAGAATAAAACGCATGAACGAGTGCATGTTCTCTGTCCCCCTCGTCACGAGCTGCTTCCGCCTTCGTGAAGCAATCTGCCATTTCTGTTGCAGTTGTCAGTGCCTCTTGGTCAGATACTTCTTGTCGTCGGAGCTCGCACCAACGTCTCTTCTTAAGAGTTTTCCCAATCATGTACTGCAAGCGAAAGTGATCTTCGTGTGCATCATCGTTAGTCTCACAGATCGATAGCCCCTTTCGGAAATATATTAGGGTACATTCAAGTAATCGCGAATAGACCGTGAGAGGGAACAACGCAGCATTCAACTCTTTCATCAAAGTGAACTCTTGCAGAACATTATACAGCAGCAAGCCACACTCTTCGTTGCATTCGATGATCTTGTTTTGTAGATCGTCTAGTTGCTCGTCAAAATCATTTGCTTCATCATCGACTTCATCGACATTACCGTTTTTGCCTTGCAGTTTCAATTTCCGATTTTTAGAGGCCTCTTCAGCTAGCCGCGCCGCCATTTCAAAACATCGTCGAGCAAACTCAATTACTTGCGCAATGTACGTCATTGCTAACTCTTCGATGGGAATGTGGTCCTGAGCAGTTTGAATTGGGTCAGCATTCTCCTTTGCCTCTTCCTTGAAGTCCTTGGAAGTTGGCCCCTTGCTGCCTGATTTGTGTGCATCCGTATCTTTGCCTTGCCACTCTTTAATCTTTTTGAACAAGCTCCAGTTTAACACAACATTCTGAAACGATAGTATGTCCGTATTACCATGCTGTTGGTAAGAGCCTTCAACGAAGACTTTTGCTGTATACCATCGAAGTGCTCGTATTCTGAGCTTTCTTCCGAGCACTGCAGCGAACGCATCGGTAGCTGCATGGTACAGCTCCTTCATCGTCTTTCCCAAACGAATCCACGAGTCGATTCGGTCGGGATGATAGAATAGCACGTCTTTCATCAAGAACTCCACGCGCTCTCGAACGTGTTGCTCCATCTCCATAAGCTCGCTGAGACTTCCTCTTCGCTTTACTCGGCCAAGAATGAAGTTGGCACCCATCAAGAACCACAAATGCCCCAAGCAAGCATCATCTGCTGATTTTGGTGTTGTTCCAGCATTAAGCGGGAACGGAAGAGAAGCTTCTCCCTGCAATAGACCTCTCGGTGCAAGATACGCTTCCAATGGCGCTGACATGGAGGCTGGCTGCACAGATAAAGCAGTGAAATCAGAGTCGGAGAGCGCATCGCGCACAGCATAGAGCAGTTTAAGCCGCTCTTTTTTCTGACCATTGTTCTTCGGCTTTGTCGCTAAAAGGATCGGTACAGCGAAGCGAATGATGCGCAATGCATCCTCGTGCTTAACACATTGTTCTGCGCTGTGAAGAGAAGCAAATGTGGCACCCGTTTTATGATCCTCAGTTCCAGGTAAAATTTGGACGTCATACAAACAACGGTAGCACTGGCACATCTCGTTCTGGAAGCGATGCTCGACTTCCTCCTCATTCTCATCTTCCTCATCGATTTCGTTCGAACTATCATCCACAGATACTTTGGGAGAGCTGTCATCATCTTGAGCACTCGCTTTTTGCTTCACATACTTGCTTAGTAACAACGTACACGACTCGAGAAAGCACGAAGTTTTGCGAGAATCAGCTGACGACCCCGACTCCGAAAAATATGTTATACTACAAATACCGTGATGTCCGAGTCTTTCGTGCAAGAGATGAATCAAGTTTACCAATCGAGACAGTGAAGCAGATTGATCTGGTCTACGGAAGCTTTCATGCAATTGTATGAACAAGATGGCACCATTACCAAAAAGCTGCCGAGGGATCTTGCCATCGCTGCGCGCTATGGCTTCTTCCTCCTCCTTTAATAGTGTGCAGCATAATGTCATTAACGCAGATCGCTTGGGTAGTGAAAGCGATAGAGCAAGCTGTTGGTTGGTTTGAAAAGCTCGGTTCAGAAAACGAAGAAGTTCCACGAGAGCAGCTCGGATGCGATCACGACGTGGTTGTTTTCTTTTAACCGGATGAGGCACTAACGTGAACAAATTTCGGAAGTCGTCGTTGGACAGCGACCGAATAACGTACAACAGTCGAGCTATACCATCCACTCCAACCATTTGGCGGCTGTTGCCGTCATCACTTGTGCCAGCTATCTCCTTTGTTTTAAGCGCAGCACGTATCATGGATAACACATCGCTAGGAGCATCGAAGCGGAGCAATATTGACGGCTTCAGGCATTTTACGGATAATGCACGCAACAGCAACCAATGGTCACTGTTATTTATCCGTTCACAGTGATTCTCGGTGAGTTGCGTCATTAAGAAGTATAATGCTGTTAGAGCGTTCGTGCATGCCTCATCGGGCGAATCATCAATGGTGCTGGGCTCTTTTGTCACCGCCAGCCCATCCAAAAAATCTACTACATAATAAAGTGTCGTCAACATGAATAACACGCTGTCTTCCACGGAATACTTTGTGCTCTGTCTAAGTGATTCGAAGACCATTTCGAAGCGCGTTTTGTTACGGTTATTCCGTCCTGACGAAGTATCTTCGTCAACTTCGAATTCATTAAGAAAATCCATCATTCGGGGCGCTTGGTTAACAGGAAAAAAGTGCCCCAACAACACTGAAACGACGTGGTCGTGATCTCCAGCTTCAAAATATCTCTGAGCTTCTGAACATACATCCGAAAAACGTAGACCAGATATCTTCTCATCCAGTATTTCCAATGTGATTTCATTGTCGGTTCTTTGATTCGGCAGGCCAACGCGGAAATTGTCAACTCCAGCAGAGTCATGATTACTTTCATCCCCTTCACTCAGCCCAAGAAGTTTATCTCTGCACTTGCTGAAAAACTGTTGAGCCATTTGGGGATTTCCACAACGCTCGTACATCCTTGCTATAAGCCAAAGCAAACGTATGAATTCACTCTCGCTCAGGTCTGTTGCCTCCTCCGAGTCTTCAAGCCAACCAAATTCGAAAAGAAGCTTTTGGGCCTGAGCTAACTGCGCTTCTATTGCCTTTTTCATTTTGCGCCGTCGGTTTCCGCGGACAGGTTGCTGAAGAAGCATGTCGAAATGAAGCTCCAAAAGAAATAGTTGGGCGCCAAATGTCAGTCCATTTCCTCCGAAGCGACTACCTTGGACAAACGAGTGATCAGCAACATGGATAAGGCTTTCGGACTGCGTTGATCTTGGCGTGCTCGCCACGTCCAGCTCTCTATTTAGTACCCTTTCCAGCCAAGTGCACACTGTGTGAATATTTTCATCATCATTGCCAAGTTTTAAGTGTGACCATCGGCCGCATTGGTTAAGGTAACGCCGCACCCAATCCATCACACCACGAAATCGTGGGGTATCGTCGTCGCATTCGCTGATAAACGCGGAGATTTGATTCCCAGACACAGTCTCTAGCTGCGCCGGCGACGCCGATTCTCCTGATGCGGTTTTATCCCGTGAGAGCCTTTGAGATGACTGCGAATCCATCGCAGTCGCCGATCCTTCTGAAGACGATGGAAAGGCAAAACATGCCACCAGGGCGATAGTCTCCTTGCTGGCGTTTGAAATCCGGAATTTGTCGTCGAGCAGCTCAATATTTAACGGCGGCAGCCACTCGATCGAAACGGACTCTGGCGTAGACTCGCGTTCCTCATCGCCACTAGCCCCCGGAAGAAATGCCCCCAAGCAGTACGCCAGGTCCTTCTCCCGAGCTTTCTTCACCGCAGCCGCATGCTCCTCCCGCAGTCGTTCCTCGTTGCGACGCGACTTTCGCCGTCGAGGTTGGAACTCCAACAGGTCGCACAGCTGAATGCCGCTGTCTTGCGTGTCGTTGTCCGACACGCCGGTCGACAGCGGCGCCTCCAGCGCCGCGGCGACCTTCGCCACCTCCCTATGCTTCGGCCGCTTCGCCGGCGGCGGCTGTTCCTGCTGCTGCGTCGACTGCTCCTCCCCGCCACTGTTCTCGTCGTCCGCCTTCAACTCGGCGCTGTCTCCGCCTCGCTCCATCTCCGCGGCCTCCTCGTCCCGCTGCTCGTAGCTGACCTGAACCTGCACCGGCGCGCGCAGCACGTCCGCGCCGTCGTCTCTGTTGCCGTCCTCGAAGGCCTCCAGCAGCACCTTCCCCAGCGCGGTCCAGGACGGCAGCTGCAGCGCGTACGTCCTGGGCCCCGTCCTGTCGCGGAGCTCCTGGCGTCTCTGCTGCTCCAGCAGCTTGCGCCGCTTGCGCGCGCGGCGCGCGACGTCGTGCAGATGCTGCAGCCGCTTGCGCGCACGGCGCAGCAGCTCGGCGTCGCCCGCGCGCGCGCCGTCCAGCACCTGGAGCGACGCGCACTGCGCGTCGTGCGCGCGGATGTGCGCCGCCACGCGCGCGTATGCGCGCGCGTCCCCGAGCTCGTGCAGCACCTCGGCCAGCGTGCGCGCGAGCGGCCAGTAGCGCGCGTCCACCTTGAAGCCTTCCTCGAGCGCGCGCCGCGCGAGCCAGAGCTTGCCGGTCTCGAGCGCGGCGGCGCCCATCTGGCCCCAGACCACGACGTCCGAGGCGTCCAGCGCCAGCGCGCGCGCGAAGCAGCGCAGCGCCGCCTCGAACGCGCGCGCCTCCACCTCCATGCTGGCCAAGTTCTTGTGGCACAGGTACTCGAGCCGCGCGCTCACGGCCACGGCGCCGCTCAGCAGCTGCTCGTACAGCGCGCGCGCGCGCGCGCACTCGCGCCGCTGCTGCAGACGAAGCGCCTGCTCGTACAGCGCCGCGTTGTCCGCGTCCTGCGCCTCCTCCGTCGCGCGCGCCTGCGCGGCGTCGGCGCGCGCGGCGCCGGCCGCCACGTTCAGCGCCGCCCACGACGCCATCGAGCCGCCGGTTTGGGACCGTTTCTAAAAGAGACTGGACCCATTTCTAACGAGGCGCAGGCCCGTTTTTTTTTGTTTTACCAGCTTGTGTTTTGCGAGGGGAAAATGTCAACACGCGTATGCCCCCAACCATTTTTGTCAAAAGCGGTTAAATCGCGCCAGTTTGTGTCGGCCACTTTTGACGGTATCGACAGTACACTGTAGGTGTGCGCGCAGGAAGTTGTGTCACATGGTGTATGCTTTGTACGCCACAAAGACAGCAAGTGTATGTAGGAGGGGCTGTTCGACCCACATCGGCGAAACCCAGTGTTCAGGGAGATTGCCCCACCTTGTGGGCATCATATCATTGTATTTGGAGAGCTCAGAAGCGCATATTGCGACTGAAGGACCACAATGAACGGTGACGTGGATAATGACGGAGAGCTAAGCGATTCTGGAGGAGTCACGACTCGTCGCGTGGGCATGGTATTGTTTGCGTCACACGCCTTACATGTCGTCCAGGACTACGCACTTTCCCCAGAAAGAGCAGTAAAGGTTGTTCAGCGGAGTGGTATGCATCGTTTAATTGGTTGTACTTCGGGGGGCTGCCCATTCAGCATTCAAGTCTACCGAAAGCGCCAGGCTGTCAAGATGTACGGGCCATTGTATATTTCTTCTCTCGAAGATGGACATTCGAAGTGTGTACCAAGTACCAACCCTACTAGGCAGCAAATTGCCCAACTTCCTACGTAGTGCTTCAGACGTGACTTTGGCCGTGAATACCCGACCTTGGTGGTACGGGCTACGCGGGAACGACGCTCATGTTCTGCGTACATACATGCTGTAGCTACAGCTTCTTTCCCTGCTACCCGCCTCATACTAGTATATGATAGTCCCAGTGTGAACCTTCAGTCTGCTCTTGCTCTCTCCGCGAGGTCTAGATCTCTACTGACGAGTGTGGCGAAGCAGCTTCACGATAATCGCTGACGTGGAGGAAGCTTGCACACGGTTCACCCGGACGGCCGACTATCGGAGGGGGTACTCCGTTGATCTGGCGTGATCGAGATTACCTTCTGCTCACCTTGTGTACCCGATGGCTGGGCGGGCTGCACTCTTCTGACGATCACGAGGACGTTAGTGGTGGTCAAGGCGGAGATCCGGGCGACGGCCGCCCGGATATCCTTCCCGCGGGCGTCGGTGTGTTGTGGTCGGTCTTGGCGTGGGCCGACCACGGAGGGTATCCTTTTCTTGTGCTGTAGTAGCCCTTTTGCTTCGCTTACCTCATCCTCTGGCGAGATCTTGAGTTGGGTGAGGCTCTGTGATCACGCACTGGTCAAGCTATCCAGGCGTAGTCGTTCTCTTGGTACACGTAGTAGTCCTTCATTGGGTATGCCAATACACCTCCTTCTCCTGTAGGCTATAAGCCACTTGTATCTTGCAAGGCAAAACGGAGTCTGTTATTAATCTTAACCTATGTCCCACGTGGGCAACAAATCAGATATGCCTTGCGTTTCCAACGGTGTACTCCCACTGGCTACCAACTGGCAGTAATTCCGATGTAGACTAAAGCGGTACAGCATGTCCGGGATCTGGATCGGGGTGCGGGTTAGTGTCGCGATCGCGATCCCCCAGGGATCGGGGTCGTAGTGCCTACGGCACCATCGATTGGAAACTTCCAGAATGGGAGGTCCTAGCAGCCGCGTCCGAATATGCGCCTGACCTGACGGTCAACGAGGCCGAGTATCATGGCCTGTTGCTGTGTTTCGATCTGCTGGCGGAATTGGACCGCGGACGCTTGATCGTCTGTGGCAATTCCAATCTAGTTATCCGATAGATGCGCGGCGAAATCGACTGTACGGCGCCCGGCATGCAATTGTTACGACAGAAAGCGCTGGGTCAACTGATATCGTGGCCCCAACACGAGTTCCCGCGCATGAAGCGAGGGTCGAATCAAAGCGCTGATCGGTTAACCAGCACAGCATTGCAGAAGGAAGCAGGGGCACGCATTACCTCGGAGGAAGATCGCCAAGACTTGGTTACGCTGAATCGGCTAGACAAACTGCTGAAGCCGAGGTCCACCAATCAGATCGCCCGAGTCACCAGATCGGCTCGGAGGCGACGCCTACAACCGGAGACTCTACAAGAAGCAGCGGCGCAGCATATGAGGAGTGATTATATTGTCCAACCAGAACGAGGCGAAGTGGATCGCTGATCTGAAAGACTACCTGAGAGGCAACCTGGCTGATCTGACCGCAGAAGAAGGGAAGGCATGCTCCAAGATCGCGAAGGATTACGACGTGGTCGACGACCAGTTTCTGTTCTATTGCCCGACGACGGCCCAGTCCAATGGGTATCGCGATCTGAACGCGCGACTGGTGGCGCCGGAAACCCTACATCGAGACTTTCTACATCATTATCATACAAGCTTGGAGGGAGGATATCAGAGAATCGACCGTACCTATCAGCGGATCAGAGCGCATTTCCACTGGCGAGGCCTCTATCGCAGTGTTCAGCGCTACGTGGGAGAATGCATCGGCTGTGAGACTGGGAAGGAGCGACCGGTTATTAGGGACCCGTCACCGGGGGACCTGTAGACAACTTACCCCTTTCAGATCGTAGCCATGGACCATATACCGTCGCTGCAGAAGTCGTTCAAGGGGGACACGGAGCTGCTGATCTGGATCGACTTGTTCACTGGGTACGTGAGCGCGAAGCGAGCGCCTCTCGGGCGGCTTAAATGATAGCGGAGAATTACGAAGAGTATGTGTACTGACATTTCGGAGCAAGTGATGCTATTAGGCACGATCGTGAACCCGGGCTTGTGGCCGACTTTTCCCGAGCCTTCAACCGGATATAGTGACAAAGACAGAGAGTCACTATAGCGTACCACCCACAAGCCAATGGGACGGCAGAATGGATGGTGCAGACTTCAGACCGTTCGGTGAAGATGTATGTCGCAGACATAAATCAGCGAGATTGGGACGAGTACGCAGAACGTTTCACGTTCGCGCTCAACACCGCCCAGGTGCCCAGGATCGCGTCCGCGGCGATACGCCATTCTACCTGGCTCATGGTTGGGATCCCCGGACGACGTTGGAAGCGTCATTGCCTTTTAGTCAGCACCCACCGGCGAGATCGAGACCCGCAGAGGTGGCGGTACCAGTACAGGCCCATTATCAACGTGCGCGCGACAAGTGCGGGGGCGGCTACGTGAAGCCATACGCGAGCGAGCAGTTCATCAGAACGAGCGGGCGGCTAGTCCACACGGCATCGAAGATGGAGCGCAGGTGTGGCTACATTTGGACCGCGTCAAAGAGGGTTACGCTCGGAAACTTGCGCATCTACGGCACGGGTCCTTCCGCGTTTCAGAGATGGTCGACGATCATGCGGCCAAGATCGAAATCGCTGGGTCGGAGTATCGCCTGTTTCTGATCGTTCATGTGTCCAAGTTGAAGCTTGTTAGGCGTTTCCCTGACCGGTCACAAGTGGAGCTTGTGTCAGATGGAGTGGATCGCCTTGATTTCGACGAAGCCTTGCTACCAGAGGACAGTTGGGAAGCGATGTTAGCCGAAGATGAGTTCGAAGTGGAGCGGATTGCAGATGTGGGATCGGGTCGACGCACAAGCTATGGCTGCGTGCACCGAGAGTTTCTGGTCTATTGGAAAGCATACGCCAAGCCGACATGGGTGGACGAAGCAGACTTGAATTGTGGAGCACTACTTCAAGAGTTCGAGCGCAAGATGGCCGATCGAAATCGATTTCACGTCATGCAACCACACGAAGAGGGCGAGGAGTGAGCCTCATAGCGGGCGCGGCTGCTGTGGGGGGACAAGCGGGATGGCCGCTTGTGAGTTGGAGGGGTTTGTATCTGGAATGCGTGAAGATCAGGAAACTATGTATCACTCGATCCAAATACAAGGTACTCGAATGACTAACTAAATCGGAGGGCAAAACAACTGCAAGGCGCAATAACTGATCGCGGCCCAAATCTGATCATTTCCTTTTCATTTTAACCCCCCCCCGTCACTAAGGCTTGATATAAGCAGCATGTGAAAATTACCATGTGGCGTCCATATGTTCCCACATGCTTGATAACAAGCATGTGAAAAGCCCATAAACCGGTCGATTGGTCCAATTTGGTACTCAATGCACAGGGCTTGGGGTGGCAACGGCAGAAAGAAAGTTCCATGTATCCACGCTGATCATGGCCAGTACATACCCTTCCCCCAGTGATGAGTGGTGGATGCTGCTTCATTCAAGAACTTTCAGGGTCGAGTGAAAATGCCAGCGCGTCGTGTGACCCGGCGCGAGGCCGAAGCATTTCTTCGCCGTCTAGAGGGGAGGGAGGGCGCCGATCGAGAGTGGCTCGTGCGTGAGCATCGCGAATACATCGACGGCACAAGGGACCACGACGCAGACTTTGGTGACGAAGAGTAGAAAGAGGACGCAACGTCCGCGCCGCACACGCCCACCAGACGGCCAAGAATGACGGTGACGACTTCCAATAGTTCAGCGCCACGGCACCAAAAGAAACGGGCGCTCTCTACGTTTTACGACATGATGGCAAAGACGCCAGCGCTACGTGGGAAAATGCCTGTAGCAGCGCTCAACGCCGAGGAGTTGGCCGAGCAAGCTGCGATTGCTGAGTCGGCGTTGGATGACAACAGGGATGAGGACTACGACGAATCGGCTGAAGCGAAGCCGAATGATGATGCCGAGTACCTGGAGGCAACGACGCCGCCGGCAACTCCACGCAGTAACCCCTCTCCGAAGCGGCGGAAGACGAAGAAAGCAGTACCGAAGCAAGTGGCGAAAGCCACAGGGAAAGGGAAACGAAAGCGGGCAGCTTTGACAGAGCGGAGTGCTGTGAAGAGGCCGCGAACAGAAAGCCCCATCTTTCTGGGATTGATTCTGCGAGCAGGTACGTTGTATTATACTGTAGGCGAGGTTTTATACGTGCTAACTATCTGTTTGTGTGTTTGTTCTTGTGCAGTGTAACGGGCTGATACAGAGAGTTACATAAGTAGGTAGGTTACATATGGATACATACACAAAAGTAGGTACGGGCACACGGCTAGCCGTGTGCCCCGTTGTCATTGCCGGATTGGTTGAAAGTGGGGAGCCAGACCCCTTTCAGCCAATCAGGTATCGACTTGGATTTGAGTGGTTCACAAGAAGACGGATGGCCGCCGCCTCCGTCCCAAAAATAAACAGAGTTGATTTTACCCCGAACCC
>BSXT01018967.1:0-21022 GCA_030267785.1 Phytophthora fragariaefolia
CGTATTTGTATAAGAATGCAAGCTCTTCTAGTGACTACCAGGACACTGCGTTGCTGTGTCTGCTGTGGTACCTGTTTGGGCGAGCGTCGGACCTGTCGCTCGTTCGCAAGCAGTACCTCTCCGTTGACGCCGCCGAAGTGTTCTTCGTACGCTTCATTCGCATGAAGACGTCCGAGGAGCAGGGGTTGTCGCTGTTCCCGGACGCAGACTTCACAACCTGCCCAGTCCACGCCATTGCCATGACACCCATCACCCAAACCGCCCCATCCGTTGCCCTGATTGATAACTTGCCGGAGATCCCGGTCGAGGCTGCTGTCACGCTGACACCAGCAACACCCCTGGTGGATGTGCTGAACAACCCCGACGAGTTCGCCGCGCTTGCCTCCATCGCAGCTCCGAAGCCTGTTGCTGGTACACCGAAGCCCATCGCTTCCGTACCGACAGTTTACTCCCATGTCAACCGGCTGCTTGAACGCGTCGCGCCCCCAGCTGGAGTTGTAGATGCGCTTACCTCGCATTCATTTCGACGGGGGGGGGGTACAACACGTGAACGGCTGCCATGGACTGACACACCGCTGGATCTTCGACCGAGGCGCCTGGAACATGAGCACAACAAACAAGGGCTTCAACTACATTTTTAACACAAGCATGGAAGATCACAGGGTTAATAAGGCACTTAGCGGCTACGTTACGGAGGCTAAGGTAAAGGCGATGAACTTGAAAGCTTTTGATGCGGAGACGATAAGCAAGATCGACGCTTTCCAGCGATCGCTTTTTACGACCTGTTACAAGATGGAGAACGCGAACTACAACTTGAGTCAGCAAGTAGTCAATGTACTCACAGATTACCTCATATTGCACTACCCTCGAATGAAGGAGCTCCAAGCCAATGACCTTGCTGTCCAGCGCATGGCGGCCGCTGCTTTCAACGCTGGCGCTTCGATCGCTGAGCTGCTCGCGTGGTCGTCGCACCTAGCTGCCTGTGAAAAAGAACAACATAAACAAACCCAAGAAAAAACACCACCACTGCTCAAGAAACTAAGCAACGAAAGCAAGATCATCGAGCATCAGAGCAGTGTAATTCACCAGTTATTACAGCACATCAAGCGCCAAGACGAGCGCATGGTAACCTAGAAACTAAAATGGACGGAGTCCCACCACAAGACAAGCGAAAGAAACGTCAGCAGGAACAAAATGACCTAGAAGACAAACCCAAGCGCAGACGGACATCGGTGACTTACCTTCACTCCACGTGGTTTGCGTGGTACACGCAAGAGCCGCGAATGTGGCAGGCGACGATCTCCAAACAGCAGAAATCCAACGCGAAGTTGCTTGTGGCCTTTATGAAGCTCTTCCTGGAGGAAGGTTTCACGCTGGATCCGACGGCACCGGACTACCGTGATCGCGTGCTGGACACAGGCAAGCGAGCAGAAGAAGCTGTGCTTCGTTTCCTGGGCGAGAGTGGGGTGGGATCGCGTGGCTCCGGCGCGGTCCTTAAACATCTGCGCGCGCTCCATCGCTCTGGCGATCTCAATGCGAGAATCGAGAGACACCAGCTTCTACTTCAAACATCAGCTATTCGAGACCCTGCACCTGGATACACACAAGACGTGTTAGATGTAGTTAGCCAGTAGCGAGGAATAGGGATGCAAGCGCTAGCACCGAATTAACGTTAGTACCTGTGCACCACTCAGTAAAATCTAGACTGACTGCTTTGTGACACGTGTATGAAAGTGTCGACTTTGGACGAAAACCTTACCGGAGTTGAACTGATGTCGACTCTAGCCGAAAAACCTTGTCGACTCTAGCCGAAAAACCTTGTCGACTCTAGCCGAAAAACCTTGTCGACTATAACCAAAAATACAGCCACCCCACAACCGAAGAAAAACGATGGAAGGCCGGACGCCGAATCATACCATTGCTGAGAGAATTGAGTTCCTCGTGGCGCTCGAGGGAAAAGCAAGTGAGCGTTTTGGTATCCCACGCACTACACTGCTGGGTTATATTGCTGCCAAAGACGATCTATTCTCAACTGAAAGTGATCCGTGGTCGAGATGCGTCGCCCGGCCTGGTCTACCACCGCCGACGGAAAGTTCTGAAGCTCTGATAGTTGCGTTGGTGAAGCAACGAGATAGCGCAGGCATCCCGCTTTGTCGGGGCGAGATCATCGACGAGAGCGCATCCGTAATTCCAGGTCTCAAGGGAAAATCTACCAGCGCGCAAAATTCATGGCTGACTCGGTTCATTGCGCGGCACAAGCTCGCCTCCCATATTCGACGATACCCCAATACGTCAGAGGGGAAAGGTTCTGGTGAAGACATGCTGGCGATTAAGCGACGCAAGCTGGCTCTTGATAACATGTCGGGTTTACCCGAAACCCCCCAAGTCGACGTGTCGAGTTTACCCGAAAAACCCCAAGTCGAGGTGTCGAGTTTACCCGAAACCCCCCAAGTCGACGTGTCGAGTTTACCCAAACCAAAACAAGAAGATGGATCCGAGGCGTTTCCTGTTGTCATCTTAGACGGGGGAGCATGCGTTATCAAATCATCACACCAGCAAGCCGACAGCCCTATTGTGTGTGAAACCATGGCACCTTGCTTTAGACCCGATCAAGAAGTTTACAATTTGCAAGTTACGGAGAGAGACCTGGAATCATTCGAGCCCAATGAATGGTTGAACGACACTGTGATTTCATACTTCATTCGAGGGTTTATTGATGCACACGGTTCAACCTATAACTTCGACGGTCAGCTATTTGGCAGTATCTTCATGGCCTACAAGACAAACAAACGCAATATGGCAAAGACCCACGAGGCTGTCCGCGGGATAACCGCAACGTTTCCGTACGCTAAGTACACGACCATTCTGATACCTGTATGCATGGACGCCCACTGGAGCTTCGTGATCATGCAGAACCCGGTACTTGCAATTGACGGCTTGACTCCTGCTATGCTTCATGTGGATTCGCTGCAGTATCACGACACTGGCAGAATCGAACGAGCTCTGTGCGGATACTTCCGGAAGGAGGCGCCGCAGAAGAACAACATCAAGAAGATCACATACAAAGTAAAATGTCACAACACCAACCTACGCCAAGCAAACAGTTACGACTGTGGAATTTTGATGCTGTACTTCATGCGCGAAGTCAACAAGGCAATCGTACATACAAAAGGTAAGCTGATCCTTCCGCTTTCGATTGCTACCATTTGCAGTGTCCCTAAAACGGATCGAGCCCATTTCAAAAGCGGCACACTTCGGATGGGTTACGTGAAGCTTTTCCGCAATGCCCAAGCGCTACAAATCAAAAACAAATAGAAGGCTAGCCCCTGATCTCTATTTGAGTCATCAAACCAATAAACATACATTTGAATACACACACACCGTTGCATTCGACACTGTAAACAGCATCTAAAGAGATACTAAAGGTGGGAATCGAACCCACGACCACCCTTACGGGAGCTCTTCCATTGAGCTACTTTAGTAGGGATTAGCACAACTCAACACAGGGTACTCGTCTGCGTGCCAGAAGGTGGGATTAACACAACACAGTTCTTCGTGTGTGCGGCAGCCCCTCTTAGCCGTGCCGATGTCCGACACGGCCCCCTCAATTCACCCCGTTGGGTGGTCACTTCGGCACATGAAGATCCTTCTGCTTTCGTTTCTGAACTGCCACTACACGCGCTGCAGAGCACACGTCAGTGCGCTTTGTACCAACCGTTTATTTTTGCGTAATTACCTTTTTACTAGTTTTTACAT
This sequence comes from Phytophthora fragariaefolia, assembly GCA_030267785.1. NCBI lineage: Eukaryota > Oomycota > Peronosporomycetes > Peronosporales > Peronosporaceae > Phytophthora > Phytophthora fragariaefolia. The sequence goes on from BSXT01018967.1 coordinate 3,757, forward strand.
TGCTTAGTTGTAGTTTGTATATCTATACAATTAATAGTACACCTATTTTGTGTGACACACCACATGGTCGGAGAGGTCGGCGGTCGGAGGATTTATGGTATGGTGTACTTGTATGCTATGCAGTCTTGCCATCTACCCAGACGCGACGAAGCCTGAACCCTGAGTTCCTAAGGACGGACCGTGCGTCAGTCGACAAAGGCTCTTACAGTTCTAGTGACGTCGGAGCGAGACTTGATAAGGAAATAAAAGCGGCGGCACCAGATCCCAGTAAGTCAAGCTTGTGTGTACATGATAACGGCACTGGCTAATTTGTATGTTCACGCGTTATGTTGTTCTTGGCAGAATTCGAAGAGGCGGGTTACGCCGTACTAGACTCAGATGGTGACAATGACGAAGGGGTTGGCTGGGATAGCGAGGAGCTTACCGGAGCAGGAGAGGCTTACCTGGGTCTTGACGACGATGCACCTCCCCCGCCTGAGCTGCTTTTTGAAGATACGCTGATTGAAGCTGTGGGTGGCGTTGGTCGGATATCGGCCGGCACAGTACCACGCGACTTGCTGAACGACATGGCAAGATCTGGGTGGGCGCCTCTTGTCAAGCAGCTCCCCTATGACTATCTGATGGAGCCTTACGAGCCACGATCTCTAAAAGCGATGCAAGAAGACTATCCTAGGCTGTATGACGGTGAATATGGACCAACTGGGAAGGCCTTGACAGCTGCGTCCACTTCATCGGGTGCTTTCTATTTCTTCATGCAGCCTACTCTCTGGGAAGATTTAGCTGACAAGAGCAACGACTATTTCACGGAGAAGATCGACGAAAGGGTGGAAGGGCAGTACAACAAGCAAGTGGCGCGTGAGAAAAAAACATCCCAATTTCAAGCGGAAAGCGCGAGAGCAGATCCAGACCGAGCTCGAGAAGACAGTAGATATTACTGCGCGAGAGTTGTGCGTATTCGTGGGGCTGTTGGTCGCTCGCACGATCGCTCCGAACAAGGAAAAACCCGAGCACCACTGGAAGACAGTCGACGAGGGGGGTATACCGCGGGGGTGCTTTGGACAGTTCATGACCCGAGACAGGTTTATGCATCTCTCAAGAAATCTACACTTCAGCAGCAACTCTGACGAGCGCGCGAAGAAGGACAGAGCGTGGAAACTACGGCCTGTCATCGATTTGCTGCAGTCGCGGTTCCAGCGTGGCTACACACCACCACCGACAATGGCATTTGACGAAGTCATGCTGCCATCCCAGTCAAGCTTCAACCGCATGCGTGTCTTCATGACAGACAAGCCCCACAAATCGGGGACAAGCTCTTCATGCTATGCTGCTCGAGTTCGGCATACTGTATCCGGTAAGTGAGTGCTCCTCTTTTTTTGGACTCTAAGTTGTCTCATCATGTACCAGACATTTTAACATCGTACAAAACATGTATTGTACAGTTTCGAGGTGTACTGCGGGAAGCAAGAGCAACCACTTGCTGGAGAAGGTTTGGCAGACTGCCGCTGCGGACCCGCGGCAGTGGTTCGCAATCTCAAGGCTGTGTTCGGGCCTAGTGGACCGGGAACAGGAGCAATACGCGTCATAGTCATACGCGATCGGAACTGTGCAGACAGACAGACTCGGATTGCCAGAATCTATCGTCAGTAAGAAGGAGAGAGGAAGAAGAAGAAGGCACCCAGAAACCGCCCGAAAAACATTGAGCGAGGAACGTTCGAGGTGACGGAGCACACACAGGTTCCAGGCTTTCGCGCGCTGCGCTGGTGGGACAACAAAGCGGTGTATATGCTTGCATCGGGGGGCAGTGTTGAGCTGGATCGAGTTGTACGTCGAGACAAGCTGACTGGCTTACAAGCAGAGGTACCCTTGTCCCCGGGTGCTGAAGAACTACCAGACACTCATGGGGGCCGTTGACGTGCATGACCAGCTCCGCTTACAAAGGCAAGTAGTCTTAGCCCGTATGTACAACTTACCAGTCCTACTAATCGTGTATGGACCTGTTACGACAGATACTCTCTGCAACTCGCTATCAAGTACAAGAAGTACTACAAGTCACTGTTTCTCGGCTTGGTTGATCTGGCCGTAGTCAACACCTGCATTGTACACAACGCTCGCCGAGCTGCTGATGGGTTGTGCAAGCTCAGCCACGTCAAGTTTCTCAAGCAACTGCACCTGGAGCTCTGCCAGTTGCGTGAAGAAGACTGGGAGGGGCTTCGCAGTACAGAGGACGCTGTCGCCACGCCGTCTAAAGCTCTCGCAAGCAAAAATACGTCTCGACACATGCCTCTCCAGAATGACGAATGGCGGCCCGGAAACAACCAAACCGGCAGGAAGCGGCGCACACGCGCGTGCAATGTGTGCTCGCTACTGAAAGGCACCGACGACGCACGTGGGGGGGACTCTTCTACCTACTGCAGCGACTGTAAGCTCACGACGTCGTCGAAGAAGCCGATGGCCTGGCGAGTGTTTCTGTGTGACAAGGTTCGGCACAGACACAATGGCGCAGCGATGTCTTGCTTCGAGATTTGGCACGAGGCGTGGAGGAATGATACGCTCCTGCCAACGAAGGCGAGGAAGCGCAACATCCGCGCGCGCATGCCTGCGCGGTCAGAAGAGGGGGCTCAGGAGGACAATGAATCTGACGAGGAATCAACGGCAGGTGCCACGAAGCGCGCGCGCACGGCCGCGACCACGGAGTAAGCTGTTGTTTTGTCTTTAGCTATCTTGGTTTCAGTATAGCCAAATTTAGTAATCGTATTGATAAACGACATCTGTCTTTGACGGGCACAGCTTTGACCATTGTTGCTCGACTTTGGTATCCTTAGTCCATTCTTTAGCGCTATATTTGTACTGACGTTGCCCCAAACGATACACTTTCCAGTATAACGCTTCGATTTTCCTCTTGATATCATGGATATCCATGGAGATTTACGATTAGCGCAGGGACTCCGCTCAAGGATTAGGTTTCGGTCGTGTCTATCCAACATACCAGATATCAAAACTACTCCATCTTTGTATTGTAACCCTTTTCCCAGCCATACACGTTTTTACGGTCGATGGGGGCGCTGAGATGGCCTCGCGCTCAAGGGGTTAATGAGCAAAGTTATTCATGTAGAGAAAGCAAACTACGACTGACTTCAACCCCTTCGTAAGTATGCTTTCGTTCATGCAGCGTGGTGGACGCGTGCCGCCCACCACTAAAACCTCTTGCCGCGTGCCTAGATCCAGTAAGTCTCAGAAAGACCGTCCATACTTCCTTCATAGACAGCGAGGCACACTCAGTGAGTTGCTATTCGACGGATCGGGATGTTGACGTTCCGCACCAGCCTGAGCGTGATCATAATCCGCCGACAGTGCCCCCAAAGCTCTGTGATGCGAGGTGCGTTATTCAATCTGCTCGCGCCGATCGTCGTCATCGCTGGCATTGATGTATTCTCGAACCTTGGCGGGGACATCCTGAGCCAGATCCGCAAGTGGCTCCCATGAGTCTTCGATAGCTTGTAGGCCCATCCATGACACATACAATTCCCAGCGGTCCAGAGCCGCGTTAAAGCGGTGATCGCGGATGTCTTCGACACCCAGCACCATTCCAGGAACGCTTCAGTCTGGTTCAGCTCCGAATCCGCGCAGAATTTCAGGCGGGATGCATGGACGTCGTACTCTCGCCCAGAAATGAGGTGCTGGATCATGAAGGAGCGCGGCTTCGCCTCAATTATCTTGAACGGACCAACCCACTGTCCCAGAAGCTTGTTATTCGGTAGACGCTGGTCAATGCGTGACCAAAGTACGTAGTCCCCGACATCGAAGTTGACCACTGAGCCCTTGTGCGCTGCCATATCTTGTAGACGTCTGCGCTCCTTCTCGTCCACAACGTCTTTGCGCTTGCCGTGCAGAGATCGACGCAATGATTCCAGCTGCTCGTCGACGACTTCAAGGTTAATCTCTCGAACAAAGTCAGCGTCGTTGCGACGACCGACAATTGCATCCAGCTGAGACGAAGTTGGAAGTAGAAGACGAAGTTGGAAGTCCTGTGAATAATTCAACAGGCGAGCGACCTCCAAGAGATTGTAGAGGCGTGTGGTTCAAGTTCCTGCAGCACCGGCAGTAGCTAAGGCCACTCATGAAAGTCGAGGTCGTACTCCAGCAGGAGGGATCGCAGCACGTGTAGGACGTCTTTGTTGAGTCTCCCCACCGTCCCATTGAGCCACGGGGAGTAGCCTGGCGAGAATTCTTGCTCGATTTTCAACCGTGCGCAAAGATGCTTGACTGTTTCGTTCTGAAAGTGGCTTCCTTGGTCGGACACAAGCGACGCGGGAACTCCAAATCTCGCACACCACATCTAGAGCAATTCTGCAGCGACGAAAGCCGTGGGTGTACTGCACGGGAATAACGCGCAGTAATGGGTCAACCGTCTTTGGCGACCAATAGGTAGTTCGTGTCCCCATAGCCATAACCAAGAGAGAGAAATTCCCAACGCAGCGCCTCGTTTCGCATCGTCGCCATGTGACTAGGTCCGTATGGCCGGGGGATGATGCGTGGGCCTTTGACATGCTTGCAAAGCAAACATCCACGGATAAAGGTAGACACTTTCTCAGTGATACGGGCAATCCAGAAGTGGCGCTGCCACAATGTAACCATCGGATCCTGACCTCGGTGGCCTTGTGCACCAGTGTGAGCTACCACAAAAATCCGTGCGAGGAGCTCTCTAGCCCTATTCAGGATCCAGGGCCGGTCTTCCACTGTCACGATACCGTCCTCCTCCTTCCGAGTGACTTGCAAATGCGATTTTGCTTGACCAGCTGCATGTTGCGCCTCCCGAATGTCATCCAGAGTTGGAAATACAAACTCGGCATCTGACATTGGGCGAAGGGGAGAAATTGCTGCCAGTGGGGAAGCGCGTTGACTGCGCGTCTGAACAGCAGCCACACGAACCACCTCACGCGTGTGCCAGCGGGATATGATATCTGCCCAAATGTTATCTTCGCCCGCAATGTGTTCGATCGTGTAGTGTAGCCCACAAAGCCGCATAGCCCAGCGTTGGAGACGATCTCTAACGTGCTTCTTGAGAGCATCGTGGGGGGCGAAAATATAGACCAGGTTGGCATGATCACAGTACAGTCGGAATCCTCTTGGTCGCAGCAGTAGGTATGCCAGGTCCTGGCACGCCTTCACGATCGGGTGAGCCTCTTTTTCCACAATAGTCCAATTGAGCCCATTGTGCTTGAACGTTCCACCTTTGCAGATTATCATCTGATGCTGCTGTTTGGCGACCGGAAGCTCAGGATCCCAGTTGACGACCTGGATCACAACGCTCGAGTAGCCGGAGAGACTTGCATCCGTAAAGACTAACAGTTCGGCATCCGGATTAGGCGACGCCATGAGGGCCGAGTCTCGGACAAGCGAGAGCATAGCCTCGTAAGCAGCTTGTTCAGGCACCGCCCACACAGTAGCGACGTTTAACGCATTTCGACTGCGTCCGCCAACGCGCTACTTCTCCGCTGCTAACTTCTCTTGGAGCGGGGCGATCATGCGTGCATAATCCGGCAGTGAGTCTTGGAGCCAATCGGTGGCGCAAACGAAGTACTGCAGGTCGGCAACTGTAGCAGGTAGTGGAAGTGTCGATAGCGCACCCATGCGATCGGGGCACGGCGAATGCCTGCTCCTGAGATTAGCCGTCCGCACCAGAGTAGCTCCATCTTGAACAGTGAACACTTTGACTCGTTCAGCTTCATTTTGGCCGCAGCCACCAGGGAAAAGAAGTGTCCCAGCACCTCGACGAACTCACTCACAGTCGGCGCGAACAGAATAACATCATCAACCCATACTAGGGCTGAGTGAAGTATCAGCGGAGCCAGTAAGCGCTGCATCTCACCTTGGAAGTGCAGAGCTGAGTCGGTTGCTCCTTGTGGGACTCTGTTTGGCGTGAACCCGCCATCCTCAGTATTCAACGAAAATATCCCCCTGCTCGCTTCGTGCAACGGCAGCTGCCAAAATCCTTGGGTGAAGTCGAATGACCCAAAGACTTTCTTGCCTGCGGAGGCATCGGTCGTGGTCGCATTGGTCGGCATTGATCCGGCGAAGGGAATAGTGACTCGGTTCACTGGCCTATAGTCAATGGTCATACGAAACTTGTCTCGAGACCTAGGCTTGCGTACAGGAACTACAGCAGACGCCCACCGGGACGCATTGTTCTTCATGACCGAACCATTAGCAACCAGGGTCCGCACGTACTCACGTACGAAATCAGCCTGGAGCGGCGCATATTTGCGAGGTGGGCTGCGGTACGGGACCGCATCGTCTTGAAGAGTCACTCGCAGAGGTTCAACATGCGCTGGCGGGACAGGTCCGATGGCTTCACTCCAAATATCCGGATACTTGGTCAGAACACTTCGAACCGCCTCGACGTGGTTGGCCGGGAGACCCTCCGAGACTGCTTGAGCGACCAGTCGATCTATGACCTTCCTTGGATCGTGCACATCTTGTTCGTTAGGTAGGCCATCACCAACAGGAAAACCGTCTTCCTCTGCACCCAGAAGAGGCTGGTGATCGATGTCAATGCCCAATTCCTTTAGGGCATCCCGCCCCAATAGGAATTCTTCGCCTTCACCAGCCAAAATTAGGCATGGCACAGAGCGGATTGAGACTGGTCCCGCAATAGTGACCAACTCGAGGTTTAGTAGCACTTCGTGCTCACACATCATACGTCGTCATCAGCCATTTCCACGTCGACCCGCGTGCTCAGTGGGATAGGTGTCAGCGTGGGGAGTACAACCAATAGCGAATCCACTATACCTTGGGGAATTATGCTCTTGTCAGCCCCAGTGTCCGGGATGTGTGACACCTCCACGAGACCGTTGATCTAGCCAGAGCCTGCCGGTGGCTCATACCTGGTAGCTTTGGATCGGATAGTGTTGGACCGTCTCTCCTTAGCCTCACGGAAACGCTCCCGTGCGTCGGCTTTCTGGGCCTCGGTAGCAGTGGGGCAATCCTTCAGCCGCGGCGGACGCCGCGAGGGGCGTGGGGCCCGACCAGGTGCTGGAGGCGGCAAGGCAGCCGGCGGCGACCTTCGGGTTGACGCTGGCTTGGTGGATCCAGCTCGTGGCGGCTTCTGTTCTGACTTGGGATCCCCCTTCTTAGCATAATCCTGCGACATGCGATGGAATCACTGCTGTACCATCGCGTGTTCCAGTATCAGATCAAAGAGGGCCAGACCGTCAGATTTGCAGTCTCTCTTCTCTAAATCGATCAATCGAGTGATCTAAGCCTTGAGAACAGGAGGTTGCCGACCGTCGACCAGTAGACGGCAACGAGCCTTCAATCGACTCTTGTAGCCAGTATCAGACTCATTCCCAGTGCCGATCAGGCCTTGTAGACCATTGTCTTCCGCGATTCCGTCGAAGTCCTCATAGTATCGGAAGATTCGGGCGTCGCAGTCGTCAATAGACATATCCATTTTCAGCTGTTGACGGAACAGAGACGTGATAGCAGGCACAAACTCATTCTTGAGCGTGCGGCAACGTGCCTGCACGGCCTCCATGATGTCAGCGTCGGTGACTGCAGACAGTGACTTCTTCAGCACGTAGGTAGCCATGTTCCTCAGCGTCTTGAGCCTCACCGAGCTCTTGACGGTGGCCCCGATTCTCTCAAACGTCTCGTTCGTGACACCACACTGGTGGCGGATCTTCTCCACGTAGCGCCCCCACTCACGTGCCACTCAATGAGCGCAGCAGCCTCCCAGCTGCGCAGCTCCGGGGCCCGGATCAATTCGAAGATCGGCTGTGGAACCGTCATCTCCACATCCCCGTCGGAGTCCACCGCGAAGCCGGGCATAGTTGAAGTCCGCTTCAACCGCACTTAACCCGAACCGAGTGTGTTCGCACTTAGTCGGTGAAGATCGGTAGTCTTGGGTAACCTTCGGTCGACACGCACACCGAAGAGACGAAAAACCGGACAGCGGTGTCCGGGATAAAAAAACGCTTCAAAGAGCGCAAAGCTAGCTTTGTCGCGAATACCCGGGGTCTTGTACTAAAGAGGAAAGTTGATTAATGAGCAAAGTTATTCAGGTAGAGAAAGCAAACTACGACTGACTTCAACCCCTTCGTAAGTATGCGTTCGTTCATGCAGCGTGGTGGACGCGTGCCGCCCACCACTAAAAACTCTTTCCGCGTGCCTAGATCCAGTAAGTCTCAGAAAGACCGTCCATACTTCCTTCATAGGCAGCGAGGCACACTCAGTGAATTGCTATTCGACGGATCGGGATGTTGACGTTCCGCAGCAGCCTGAACTTGATCATAATCCGCCGACAAATACATACAAGAGATTGAGCTAAGTGAGCCAAGGAATGACTTCAATTGAGTTTCCGTTCTCGCACCGCAGTCATTTTCCCTATAGCTGAAAAATAGAAGCAGTAGTTGTTCCAGCTGCACATGATACGTGCACACAAGACAATTTGAAATGATATTTTTTCGCAGAAGATGGGATTCAAACGAATCTTTCAGATGTTTAGCTCCCTGCTGGCTACGTCCCTTTAACACGAGAACAACGTTAGTAGCACACCAGGAATTGATTTTTATATGTTTAGGTGTCGCTCGTTTGGCTCATTACCTCCGACGGTCTTCATGAAAAGGATATGGAGCCTGGTCTTCCTTGTTAGTATCAATTCTCGTAGTGTATTTGTGGAGCTCGCGTCAACCGTGAATAGGCTATCGTACATTGTATTTGTCTTCGTGTTTTTGTCTTCCGGTGCTATAACTTCGAAAGTATTTGATGACGCGAAGTAAAAAATCACGGGCTCCTCCTTAACTTAGTATACAACGCGCATCACTGTGAAATCGCTGTCCGCCAGAGATATGCGCCGTCACCCACCATGCCTAGAATTTTCTAATAAGGCGAAGTTGTTAGCGGAAATGCATCAACTCCATATTGTTACTTTATTGGAGTTGCTTGAGAGCAGAGCCCTAGTTTTGTCAGGCCCACGGAAGGAGGTGATTTGCGCAAACATCTAAGGCCATTTGCGATGACGCCAAGCATCGGTGGTCAATCTGGCTTTTGGACTATTTCTGTCACAAGCCAGTTATCTCGCTCGGTTCGAAGCCGTGTCGTATAACTGTCCTGCGTGCCGTCTCCTTCCTCCCTGCTGAAGAGTCTAACAACTGCTGGCAGACGACAATATTAATTGTCGCGCCCGGTCGTTCGCTTTCGTGAACGCCAGTATTTTATTAGCGATCTTAGTTAAAAGACCTTCTCTACTCAACAACTTCAATGCAGAGTTGGGACTAGCCAACGCCAGCACCCCACACCGCCACTCGCTCAACAACCTCAATGCAGAGTTGATGCCAACCAACGCCAGCACCCACTCCACCTCTCAATATCAAATTCGTACGAGGTCGCCGGTCTACCAGCTCGCCCACACTTCCTCGCTCAATGCAGGACTAGAACCGACCGACGCCAGTACTAACCTCGCCACTCAACTTCGCTTTGCACACAAGTTCGCTAGCGTCCCAGCTCGCTCGTGCTCCCGTCAATTACCACACGAAGTGAGAGCCGACCAACGCCCGCACTCTCCTCGTCGCTCAACTTCGCCCATCGCTTCTTCGCGCAGATTGTGAACTGCCGTCCTTGCTCGCCGCGCGGATCCGCCAATTCCCGTTCATTAATGTCGACTCGACGTTGGCAGCCGATGTATTGCACACCGTTCCACTCTTCGTCACTCTGCCCATCCACAGGCGGTCTCACCGTCGGCGGCTTGCCGACCGTTGCCGTGCCGTCGATCAACGCGCGGTCGCCCCTCCACTCTGCCGCGTCCCCATATTGTCGCGTACCACGACCATCACCTACGGGTTGTAGCCCGCGCACATCAGTCTCCTCCAACAGGTTCCTTCTGTTACACTTCTAATGACTTTATTATGGCAAAACGCGAATAACACGTCGACCATGACAGCGTCCGGCTGCTGGCTTGCCATCGTGCTCGCCACTGCTCGTCTATTTCTTTTTGGTGTTCTTGCAGCCATTGCCGCACGCACTCGTACCACCGCTGTTTCACAGGTCTCTCTGTTCGTCTCGTCAGTGCCATCGGCCTTCGTACTCGAGTTGCGCCTCAATGTCAACTGCCGCAGCCTTAAGTAGCATCACAGGGTAGTGATAGCTAGTTTAGAACGACGCGTGAGCAAGAAACCGCTCGGGCTCGCCCACCATGTCTTCTCGCACCACGATATAATTGTCGTAGTCCCCACGACGCACACGGACATCGTCAGTAACTCGACGGCGAGGAGGATGGAGGAGTAAAAGCGGTCAACGACGACCGCGTGGTACGCGAGTTGATTGTTGGCCAGGATCACTTGGAGGTTTCCGATCACTGCTGCCGCGCCAATCTTGTGGTCAACTATGTCCGCTTGTGTATCTCCGACATCACGCTTGCCAACGTAAACCTCAAACCTGAATAGTAACGACCAAACCATACTCTGTCACGAATCAAAATCAGAACTTACGACGTACAAAAGCTCTACGCACCGATGACAGTACGCTGTTTTGGAGTCACATGCCACAAACATTTTAGTGCCGTAGCGATGCGGATTGTCCAGCATAAACATTCTGGTAGTATTTCGCTTAGATGTCGAAGGGAGGACACCTTCATCAAAAAGAGGAAACGCTCTTGTATCTTATCGACTACGGGTCGCAACTTCCACAACTTGTCGTGCGAGCGCGCGGTCTTATTGTTGACAAAGTGTAGGTCACGTAGAATGTCCTGAATTGACCGAATGTACCAGCAGGAATGGCGCCATCTTCAGTCATGGACCAATGGTTTTGCGAATCGACGCTGCTGAGGGCAAAGCATGTGGGCTATAATCAGCCCGATCACATGAAGCAGTTCGTGAGTATCGTACAATGGTTTCATCGGCAGCCGTCGCCATATCCGCTTTAGTGTCTCTCTCGTGCTTTCTGAACGCTCGCACTGCTTAGTCCGTATTCGCACTGCTCTTGCGGCGACTTGCTGGTTGCAGTAGCGGTTTGTTTCGTCACATAGCGAGACCCAAAGTGACTTTGGCACAAAATAGAAGAAGGTTAGGATTGGTGAATGACACAGACTACGCAGCTCAGGCACCGGTCGTGCTCCTTCCTCGGCAAGACCTGGATAAGCCTCTATTGAACTCTCAAATGCTGATGATACTGGTGACCACTCCATAGCTCTTAGCGCCGCTCGCCGCTCGCATAACGCAGCTCGGCTAAGCTCGTCGTCGTCGCCTCGCCCGAGAGATGCAATAAATGCCTCATCCATCAATACAGCATCAACTTCAAAGAAACAGTCATCGTCTTCATTCTGGCCTGGGCGTACGACGTCATCGTCAGCAGCGTCCGCAGCATCTCCATCTTCGCTGTCTTCGGAGATCAGGTTTTCGTAGTCGTTCTCGCCTTCGATGGAGTCTAGGTAGTTCACATCTCGCTTCACCCGGCGTGGCTTTTCACTCCGGCTAATGCTTGATCTAACAGGTATGTTCTCATTATCCGAGCTCTCAATAGCCGGTGCCTCTGAAATATGGACCTGCTGAGTAGCACGCCGAATGATGTCGCGTTGCGACTCACCATCACGTAGGACTGATGGAGTAAGATCAAATGCACTAATAACTGCATCATGTGAAAGTCTTACCGGCCGTTGCCGACTATTCGTGACACTGATGTTTGCGTCGCTAGTTGCTGGGGAGCCAAACAGAGCGTCGACGGCTCGCTGGGAAAGCTGCACGCTTGTGTCCATCTGCGACACGGTGAGCCCGTCCTCGATCTCCACATCGGCCTCTTCGACCGCGATGTCGTTCATCCTGCCGCCCGCGTTATCCGCACTGGTGGCGTCGAGCGCACTGTCTATCGCGCCGTTTGCGCTGTCGTCGCTAACGTCTAAGTGACCTGACTTGATAACGTAGGTAACCACAGCCTCTTCGCTCAGGAAGATGTTAACGCCGACGACACCGTTGCTTGGCACGTCTGGCTTCACATACGTCCAGTCAGTAAAGAGACCTGATGGACGTCTCGACGTCCAGCCGGCCGCGCGCAGTTGACGCCATATATGCTAGAAGTCAATCTCCCTCGCGGCCGTCACGCTCACAGCTTCGACCTTACAACGACCACTCAACTGAGTGCTACCCATCGGGCAAATTCTAGAAGAGAGTGAGTGCTGCGCCCAACCGGTGCACATGGGACGGGGACCCTTTTTACCCTAGCCCTTTTATCCCGTATCCGACAGGGGTATACGCCGTATACTATTGTTCTCCCCCATTCATTTTAGAAACGGGGGAAATCAGCCACACCCAGGAAGCCATGGCGCCAGATCTGCGCGTCAGAGCTGTGGTACGTCTGCCGCGACAGGGGAGGGCAAGTGACAGTGAAGAGGCGGTCGACAGCGATGAGGAGTGGGCGGTCTCGGCGGAGGAGGCAGTCGAATCGGGGGAAGTGGAGTTTGGTAGCAGCAGCTCCTCGTCCAAACAGTGCCGGTCGGAGACTTCCGGCCACCTCCAGCCAACACAGAGCGGTGAGTAGTAGTCCGTGGTGCTGGCGCCTCCACTCGAGACGATATAGTTTGCTTCTTCGGATTCATTGGAGGCCTACCTAAAGGACTATTCGGCCGAGACATACCAGGTTAGGTTAGCGTTATGGGTACGATAACTGATGCCATTTCTTCCTTCTACGTTGTTACGGCTGCTATATGAGAAACTTCCGCGTGCGCACCAACTACAAGGTCGCATTGCGAAACAAGAAGATTATTGATTCAGCGGCCTCGAAGCCCCTTGTACCCGATGGGTGGGTGTACTACGGGAAAGCGTTCGACTGCACGCACGCAGGGAAATTCAAGGTTGCGTGGTCGAGGCAAGAGGTAAAGGCAACACTCGATGGCTCTGGAATGTGACGCGCAGGTGTGTACTGTGCCAGTTGGGAATAGTTTGGCTTAGTTGGGCTCAGTTGAACTCAGTTGGGTTCTGGATGGGCTCACGAAATACTGGTGTCGTTCTTCTGTGGTGTACAGGTCCTCATGATGGGCGACATTTGTGTTCACAGAGGCCTCAGAGAGAGACCGTTTGCAACCGAAGCGAAGCGAGGGTCTGCAATGGTCGGCGCGTGGGCCGGAGTAGTTCTCCTTGCAAGGTGTTATACCTATTTACCGACACCTTGCCCGCCATAAGCGAGGCGAAATCGGCGGTGCAAACGAGGAGCTCCCGAACCAGCGCCCAACCATGATATGGTACGTTGTCCCTCCCGAAAACCCCGACCAATAAGTCAGCCCCGACCAGTATACGACCCCGAACAGAGTCTACCCTACCAGCGCAAATGCATGATTGAGGGAGGGAATACTAGTATCTAAGTCTTTGAAATCCCTCTTTTTGTATCTAATTGTATTTGTTGAGTCGTGCATTTCATCTTGGTGTGACCAGAGCATGGAAAAACTAGGAGAATTCATATCCTTAGCACAGGGGGCCATACCAGGGCAAACTAATGTCTTTAGCATGTCTTTAGCATCGAAGCCTGTGGTGAGGCTGTAGTGCAGCAGAACACTAGGCCCGCTTCGGACTTAAAAAAGAGTCGGAGCATCCAGACTCCGACTCTTTTTAATATTCCGGCTATACATGTATGGTGTATAGTTTTTCAGCCGGCTCTCTTCAATTGGGTGCTGTATTGGGCGCAGTATGGGTGTCAGATGGTCATAGCTGTTGATTGATGGGAGCTGGTTGGGCACAGTTGGGTGCCAAAACTCCATTATGACCCGTCCCATGTGCATGAGTTGGGTGCAGCAACGAGTGCCATTCTAGAATGGCAGACGCGCGGCGCGCAGTTGGCAGTTGCACCCCACCCCTGACCTGTTTCTAGCATTTCCCAAAATGACCTCTGCCGGCTTATATTTTTTTGGCTGAGAATTCGCTTGATTAAAATATCGATGCCCCGTTTTCGAGCCAATCCCTATTGTTGTGATTTTGTAAGTCGTAACTTACGACTTAGAAAAACCGCAAACTCGTAAGTTACGACGTTGGGGACGAAGGGGTTATTAAATATCCGTGCATGAAGGCCCCTGCTGCCGTTGATAAAAATGTTATCAGATTTATCTACCTAACCGGCCATTTGCCTTAATAAAACTTTCACGAGTTGAGTTCCTGAGGCGACAATCACTGCAGAAGCTTCTAATTTAAAGCTACCAGTAGCTTGGACAAAAATTTAGCGGCAGTAGGACATTCGCTAGGGCAGACAGAAATACAGGCGTAACCAAGCTCCGTTATGATGATGGCGTCATCGAGCGAGGGCCGACCTGAGAAAAATCTTCCCTCATAGTTCCGAACGCCACTTTCTACAGCAGTATAGCGCCCGCGATTTGTTTGAAGCAGTGTTCTTCGCGGTAGCGTATGCATATTTAGCTCTGCCAAACCTATCGTCGTACATCTCCCCCATCAGGATCTCGGGAGCCATCCACAGCGAGGTCCAGATGACCTGTGGTCATTGCGTGGTCCAGCCGTTGCGGGAGACACCAAAGTTGGTTAGTTTGCCTCCAATACTCCGTTCAGAATATTACGTGGTTTTACATATCGGTAAATATTGGACTGCGCTGAAGAGTGCGTGCACTATTATAGTCCATGACACCCGTGCAATGCAATTGTGAACTTGAATCGGTCAAACCCCACAGTGTGGTTAGTTGATTCGTATTGTTGAGTAACGGATGAAGATTGCCTCCTCTTAAGTACTCCATTCAACCGCACGTAGGATAGAGAATCCCATGCGACCCCGACGAAAGTCATAACGTGCGGGTGCTCCATCGTAGCAGTCATCTTCGCTTCGTTCAGAAACGCATTCACCTGACGAATTTCCCCGCACATCTGCGGGAGCAGCAGCTTAATAGCAACTTGTTTTCCACTGTAGACTCCCGCGTTGATGTCGCCGAAGGCTCCACGATTCAAAAACTGTTCGATGTACAATTTGTCTCTGGGAATACGCATGGCGGTAATAATGCCGTCCTTCCACAGCCCGGTCTGCCGACGCGAAGTCCTCGCAAAATCCGCACGCCTCGAAGCTATGTTTTTAGTGTACCTTGGTTCACTCGATACCCACTGAAGCGTTGGCGGCTTTGCCGCCAGTGGTGTAATGGTGATGTTTGTCCACAATAAGGGCCAGTTGAGCGTCTGCACGCATTGCTGAAGGCTGAGCACGTCGTCCATGTCTGAATGCTACGTGTGGAAAAACATCCAGTCACCAAGATAACCGCAGCTAGGCCTCCTGTCACAAGTCCACGACGTCTCCTGTGCTGATGCTTGCACTTGCAAGAACTAAACGTTTTGAAGGCTGGCTCCCACTTTTGCTGGTGTCATCGACGATGCTGGTTGCCACTGACCCGGTAGTACTGACATCGCATATTGATGTATCAACGGCTGGGGCTGTAGTTGCGATGGTGTTGGGCGAACTTCGTGTACTTTGTGGGCTTGTGTTCCATTTGACGGCGCCAAGTTGTTAGTACTAGAGCTCATATTAGCTGTATGACCGCGGCTGAAAGTTGAAATTTCAATTAGTGTCAGTAGATGTGCTGATGAATTTGTAAAACCTCGCGGACTATTGTCGCCACTTGAGATTGCGATAGATAGATCGCTCCCAGTAGCACTGGAAGTGGAAGCATTAACGTGACTCATGGTGGAAGTGTCTTTAATATCAGTAGCAATACTATCGGTTGAGGTGTCCACATTGGTTGTCGACGTATCTGCAGTGACACCTGTCACAATTGAAGCGGTACCATCGATTTCAAGCGCGGCAATGCTACCGCCTCTGGATTCCGTCGTCGATGATGAAATTGCACCATTGCCCGAGGTGGTGTCAGTGCCTGTAACAGGACGTGAAAATGAGTCCTGTTCACGTCCGAATCTTCCGAAGTTGTCGATGACCAAGCTAGAGTACGAACATTCCCACCTGAATACCATTTGGGAATGTTGATCGCAGTGATATCATCTTGAGCCTCGAGGTGCACTGTATGTGCCCACGTTCAGTGATGACTACAGCCGATTCGTCTACCTGTACTTGTTCACTTCGAAAACCCAGGTATTCGACCGGTTTCGCGAGTTCAAGGCTCTCGCTGAGATGCAGACGGGATACAAACTCAAGTGCATTCGCAGCGACAACGGCGGAGAATACGTTAGCAAGCGGTTCAACCACTGTGCGTCAAGCGGGATCGTACATCAAACAAGTGCTCCATTCTCACCACAACAGAACGGAAAAGCTGAGAGGAGGAATCGCACTATCGCTGAGATGGCGAGGTTGGTGATGCAATAAATGGAAGTTGATCAGCTGTGGCGGGGCGAGGCTGTAACGGCAGCTATCATTAACCGGATTCCAAACACTGCTCGACGTGACAAAACCCCTCTAGAAGTTCTTACCGGTGTGCAACCACCGCTGGATTACCTTCGGGTATTTGGGCAAGCGGGTATGTGCATCTGAACAAGAGTAAGAGGACGAAGTGGACTGCGAGGTCGCACCGCTGTAGTTTTCTGGGGTACGCGGACTATATCGTGTTTGGAACTGTGAAGATCAGCGACTCCTGAAGACTCGCACTGTGATGCTGAACGAGAGACCACCTGCACGCTACCGGGACGTCGTTTTCATTGACGATGGACGTGGATCAAGTAGCTCAAGCGTGTCTGTGGATGCCGACGAGGAGTGGAGTGCCCCGCACAGACCGTCATCTCCGGTTCCGCCCGCGACGGACAAGGAAGTTGAAGAAACCGAAGATTAATCGATGGACATGGAGGTGCAACCATTGTCGAGCATGGTTGTTTCGCTTGCGGGGGGGTCCTCGGTGATGGAGCCAGATGCCAGCATGAGTTCAAGCGAAACGATGAGAAGAAGGCCTATAGCTAACCTGCTCTCGGCACCATCACCTTCTCAGGCTCTTGCTACACCAGACTTGACCAGGTACTTACCTGTCAGCGAGAATCCAATTGTCTTTAGTGTGGTTTCCAGACCTGGTCGAGTCGCGAGATGGGTTCAGCCCCGACTTCTAACAAACGGTGATGATGATCAATTTCAGCCTGTGAAACGCGGCTGATATTCCGCTACTCGCAAATGTGGTATAGCGCTTTCCGGATTTAGGCCAAGGTCGCGTACTTTGGCCGGGTCTGTGGTGCTAGCTAATCGGGATCAAGAGTGTACCCGAGACACCGACCCGGGAGTTTCGATTATGTCCGGGAGTTTCGGTTATTTCCGAATCTGAGGGGTCGCCGATCTTATGGGAGGTCGGCGAGCCTAGAGGGTCGGTCAG
>BSXT01018968.1:0-42283 GCA_030267785.1 Phytophthora fragariaefolia
CAGAAGGAAGGGTCCCAGCCTTTTACGGCTTGATACGAGGTTGCCGGAGCTAAACTCCGGTGGGAAGTAATAAAAGGGTGGCGCTCCGCCTTCCCCAATATGTGGCGATGCCTCGCTTTAACCCTGACACACAATCCACAGTCTCTTGGATTTGCCAGGATGAACACCAACTACAATACTAGTAGCAGTATCCACCGACATGCATGATCCTCCCGACCAGGTTTATCCAGACGCAAACGGGAACTTACCGGATGCCGAACGTCGCCCTTGAGTAGTTGAGAGGAAAAGCTGTTATGTTTATTAATGCCCGAAGGCTATCCTAATATATCTTCTTTTTTCCTAATGTCCCATACAAATATCAAGTATAAATGTGTCCGTTTTAGAACTCCCGCGACTGTCCTAGTAGTCGGCGACCCCTGACGATAACTCAATTGCAAGTTGAAATGTCGCTGTCAATAAGTCTTGACAGCGACGACTCAAAATACGCCCTTTCACCTTGCTGGATTCCATCTGTTACGCCCTGTCTCAGTGGTGTGGCGCACTAAAACCAGATGTGACGTTGTGTCGTCACTGGCCCTCTCAGCCAATCAGCGGCTATCCAGTTGGGTTGAGATTGGTCCGATAACTCCCTGGCGCATTCAACTGGCGCACAGCGACGAGCTTTCTTGACGGAATCTCGACACCACACAGAGTTGATTTTACCCCAAACTCGACACTTGTTTTATTATTAAGCTCCCTCCTGCAACTACAATGTACGCTAGTAACGGTGCCTCGTACCCCGTTACACTTTCGGACGACCAAGTGCGATCCGAACGGGACATCACCAGGACCAAAGCTGCATTCGAAATTGTGAAGAGGAAGATCGTCTCGACGCCGGTACTGTGCCACCCCGACCGATCGAAGCCGTTTGTGATCATCCCTCACGCGAACCGTTGGGCCGCCTGTGTAGTCCTGGGGCAAGAGTATGATGGAAAGACCCAACCAGTGAGATTTACGGGACGGCTTCAGAACGACGCCGAACTCAGGTATCACATTGCCGAGAAGGAGGTGATTGCGGTGTTGAGCGTCTTACCAGTCTTCCGGACACTCCTCGAAGATTGTCGTCTGGAAGTCTACACGAGACACTCAGTGTTCAAGTAGATACTCCAGTCAAAGATGGTCGAGGGGCGATGTGTTCCATGGGGAGTCATGCTTTCGCACTGGGACATTACTGTCCGGAAAGTCCAACGCGATGTGGATGGCCTAGCTGCCATCATGGGTGCAGGGATTACGCCTCGAGCGCATCTGGACGAAGGCGCAGAATCGTTGATACCTGCTAAGGGGCGTGTCCCGAAGCCGCCGGTGCTCAGTGTAGAGATGCTCGACGACACCTATCAAGGTATCGTCTTGAGTTTTGGTTAACCAAGACGTCGACCAGACGCAGAAGTTGTGGATGCATTCTATGGCAACTCCCTGGCTGGTAGGTCTTGGAAGCCCGCGGTTTCATATTGGACGATGTGTCGGTGAACGATGCAGAGTATAATGGCCTTATAAAAGGAATCCAGATGGTGCTCGATAGGCAACTGGAGAACCTAGTTGTTGTGGGAGATTCTCGAATCGTCATACAGCAAGTGCAAGGTATCATCAACTGCCATCAGCCCAATATCCAGAAGCACTTGGCCGAATGCGAAGCCCAGAAGGGGAAGTTCCAGATGCTGCGATTGGTACGTGTCAAACGGGAGTACAACCAGGCCGCTGACAACCTAACGTCGAAGACGCTAACACTGGGCGAGCCCTAGGCTGTCCAAGACCCTGAAGAACTTCTCCATCTGGAACGTGTGTCGAAGATAGCCGAGAAGTTGATGAAGCCGAAGGACGTTCTTATGGACGGAGAGCCTCCTCAAAACCCGGACGACCAAGGGTCACCACAAGCAAATATGGGAGGATGTTGCTGATGCACAATCGGCACCCTTTCCTCCTGAAGCACGTGTCTTTGCGGTATTAACAAGGTCGAAGCCCGGAGCTGGAACCCACCCGAGTCCGGAAGTTGCTGAAGATGTCCCCCCAGACGATGGAGAACGAAGGGGGTCTATGACTCATCTGGAATACCAGGCAGAACGATGGAGACGCATCCGGATTCATCAGGAACAGGACACATACCTGTCGGAAATCAAGTCATTTCTGAAAGGAGACATCGGGAGATTCTCCTCGAGAAGGCTCCGCAAGATTTGCGAAGTAGCCGATCTGTTTGCTCTTGATGCACGAGATGTCCTCTATCGCCTCGCCCGTTCGACCCGGGGACATCCCAGAGATTTCGTGGACGAGCCGAGATTGGTGATTCCGGGCTCCCTGCGTTCCGGCATGTTGCATTATGCCCATGAGGATTTTCAGGGCGGACATCAAGGTATCACCCGGACGTATGAGAAACTCCGTTCAGAGTTTTATTGGTCAGGTATGTATGCCGATGTCGAGCGTTATGTGAAAGAGTGCGAGGACTGCGCAAGTGGCAAGGGACGGCCTCCGAACGAGGGGGCTTCTCCCGGGAACATCGAGTCTAGAAGTCCGTTCGAGGTATCAAACTTATAATGCGCATCATATTCACGCTGACGTCCTCAATCTGGCGCCTTCATATTTGGGTTTGAAAACAGCTCATAAATGCCAATGTAAAGCTTAAAAATGGCCTGGTTGATAGATGCAAACTCTGTTAGCTCTGATCATAGTCCTCCAGCTTCTTCAAGCACTTCCAACATATCTTGGAGTAATTCTCCTTGGTATTGTTAAAATTCATCATTCAACCGTCACTGTAGTTTTATAGGCTAATCCTTCAAGTAGTAGATTTTGTGTTGAGTCAGTACCCCTATTTGGCAGGTGGCATATACAATCTTAATCATTTGGCATGCGTTTGTAGAATAATTCATCGTGATGGACGAATTCGAGTCACGTGGGAGAGTTTACGCATACAGAGGTGTTTCTGGGTACTATTGTGCATGTACACGCAATTTTTTAAGTTTTTTAGCCTGAGCATAAATATGATAGGGTGCAAATACCTGCACGCCAAAAATTGGGTATAGAGCATACCTCTTCCGCACATCGAAGTTACTTAGCGTGTGATCTACACTACAACAGTCCGTGGACACCCCTCTTCTCCTTCGGTAATCCTGAATATACCTGTCTTCCAATCGTTGGCGGAGTTCGCAAACCTGCTTGGTAATCTTCCCAATACCGGTACAGTCTTTGATAGCGACATTGTTCCGTCAAGTCGGCGTGCCATTTTCTCAACTGATCGTCAAAACTAATATTAATTATCAAAACATTATAACATTCTACCGGTAGACGTCCAATTTTGGATCAAAAACTTTCTGGTAATTAGCTAAATCGTTACGTATTATCCTAATTCGCCGATTAAATAGTTGATTTAAAAGTTGATGTCCCGCGGTTGATCCAAAAAAAAAATCCCTCAACCATAATTTCTTAGGCATGGTAGTTCACGGAGATGTGGTGTACTCGTTTACCATTCACGAGACCAGAGATGACTTTGCTGATGCTCACGATTGAGTTTCACCACCCAGGTGTTCCTCGAATGCCGTTCTTGACCGGTTGGGTCGACATCCATCTAGTTTTAACCTGTACACGCAAGTTGATAAATTATTACGACCTATATATTTCAATTTATGCAGAGCTAAGTATCGATAATTACAATAGCACCCATAGTATACGATTATACAGGAAACATTGCGGTTGTTGATCCCACCTAATTATTTCTGTCAATGGTAACATCTTCTCAACGAGCTTGAGAATTCGGAGAGTCTCCGGTCCTTCGTGGTTTCGTCGATCCCTTCGCAGCCCACATCAATACATACACTAACTGTTACATTGCAGTTCTATCGGTGTAAATCACGAAAACAATTCACCATTCAGACAGTATTACGTAGCAATACTTGCACGTTGTAATTGACTGTGATCAGGGCTCCTGTTTAATGCATAAAGCCATACATTAATGTGCATTAATCCCCTGCATAATGTATGGAGGTCTCTCACCAACTTTGTATGCATTATATATGGCACTACATTTTACTAGAACATTATTAATGGAGTGGCCAGAGTGCAAGCTGGTAGATTTTATCGTTTTTTTGCATGGACTACCTGCTTTCCAGCCGACATACGGCGTTTGCTTTCCGACCCGTCCGTCGACCCAGGCGAGTCACCTCACTCTACCACCCACGAAGTCCTCAGACGCACACTATCAAATCTCAAGGAACTACGGCGTTTTGTTCTCCCTATTGACGCTGATCTCCAATTTCAAATTTCGTCCAGTACTTCGTCAGGACACAAGATGGGGGTCTGCGAGTGAAAACAAGAAGCTGACGATGTTATTGGGGGCCCGACTCAGATTCAATCGGTCTCATTGAAGAAGATGTGAAGCTGTAGGAAGTTTGAGTATTGTTCCATGCATTCCTAAAAAATACTCGACTTAATGCGATATCTGGGTATGTTTGAGTTCAACCACAACTTCCTGATTGAACTCTAATGTTGCTATGATTGCTATAGGTGCTGGAGGATCGATTGTAGCCAATCCGGGCTTTAAAGCAGCTTGTGTGAAGATACAACTCGACAAACAGCACCTCATGCGTCACATGAAACGCTTGCGGTGTAATCGCTCGTCAGGCGACCCACAAGCTCTTCATTGTCGACTTCCAGTAACTCAACAAACGAAAGCTTTGCCTCTTCGGTGCTCAAGAAGGCTCGGCTCCAGTCGAAGAAGAGCACATATGTTCAGGTCAACACGATTCCTCCAACGCCTAATATGGCTGAGCGTTTGTTCAGTGTCACTCGGGCCACGTATGGTCTGCACCGCCACTCTTTGTTGCCCGTTTCGATAGAAATGCTTTTGTTTCTTAGAAAAAACAGGTCTTACAGGAATGCTCAGACACTCCATGAGTTCATTGATTAAGTTTTTACATTAAACATTAAATCATTAATGCCCATTTTGTATGGGAGCTCTTGGCGCTATGACAATGCATAATGTATGGGAGCCTCAAATTTTGCCATGCGCTTAATGCAATTATCGGGAGCCCTGACTGTGATAGAGCAGCAGTGACAGGCATGATTCAGCTTCAAACAGCTGGATCATTTCACGCGTTAATAAGCGACACAGAAAACACCTTGTGCGAGGCGTTATCAGGAATGTGGCAGTTCTGTATCAATCCACACGCTGGTAATTCGCGTGAGTGCTCTGTTTCATGGGGCCAATTACTTTGGCTGCCAGTCTAATTGCTAGAATTACCACGTTTGTTTGCTTCAACGCCACCCACTAGAAGATCTCACGCTAACTGCATTCTAGCGTCGTTCTGGTTCCACTTAGAGTTTGGAAAGAGGGACATGTACAGTAGATAGAGTGATGGAGACTCATCAATACCCTCAAAATCACCAACTGGGCAGTATTTACGCCGTAGAGAGGCAGCTGTACAACCTCTTGACACCGCTACCATACACTCCTCATATTCGTTCGGCAAGTTGTCGTCGTCCTGGGCGTGGAACGTTGTTAACATCAATCAGCATATCGACAAAGCTGATAGCACTGACTCTTTGCAGAGCGGAAATGCACGCGTTTCGAGCACATGCAGCGTGAATTTGGGTGCCTTATTGGCTTGCGCTTAGGCAAAATGTGCACACATTTTTCAAAAGATGAGATTTATATAAAAATCCTATTAACAGCAATACTGCATACAACCAGCTCCTTTCCAGCTTGCACGAAAAAAGGATAGCGGATAGCGACTAAATGGAAACACACTCGACAAATGACAGTACTTAAGTACCTAGAAAAGTGATGGACCTCCCATTACAAAAGCATAGTATAAAACTTGCTGCACCATTGCGAAGGCAAATACCGCAACGCTGCATTTGCTAGAAATGCTGCGGTTGAGAGGGGATGTAGTCCTGTGCGGTCTAGACGGTCTTAACGCTGGCAGAAGTGGGCTTGATAGGCTGCGCAATGTAAATCACGGAAGGATCGTTTGGGTCGACGAACGCTTTCTTTTGGCTCTGTACGAAGTGCATATCGATTTCCTCTGTCAAAAAAACAAAAACAAATTAGGTACCACAAATGTAACGACTGTATGTCAGCTTCAGCACACGCAGCCTTGGCGCACCTTTCTTCTTGCGCTTTTCCATCAGTCTCAAGAAGACGGGTAGCACAACACCTGTACCACCGTTCGCGAACGTGATCTTCCAGGAAAAATTGCCGCTACCCTCAAATTCGCCGCTCTACCATAATAACGCAGCGTTTTAACAAAAAAAATCTAGGTGGAGATTATTGAGGAATCCAGAACTTTTCTTACAGCAGCAACGAGGCCCGAGATACTGCAGGCACCAAAGATTGGCTGATTAAATTTCTCATCGGTCATTTTCACCAGCGGTATTTCCTACAAGTCCACAATTTTTAGGATGAGCGCCAGCATGAGATACAATTCACATCCAAGCACAAAGCGTACGAAGGCCTCGAAGTAGCAGCCGTTCTGTGTGATGCCCTTCTCCGACACAAAGATGATTCGCTGAGTAGTACAGTAGATTCGTCCTTTACATTTGAAGACGGCATGACTGCCCAAACACATCCACAGAACAGCCGCCCAAATCACTACTATGAGCACACAAGCTGCTGTGTTGTCAGCACTCACTCTGGGGTCTTGCACTGAAATGTGATCTTTGCTCGTTGAAGGATAAAGAGCTCGTTCTCATTTGCCAATGGCAGCTTCTTGCCCTCCTCGTCCTCGAACAGCTCCGGCTTGAAGGACATCGTCGGCACGAGTGATGGTGTCGGCTCTGCGTGAAATGAAATGAAGTGAACCAGCACATGAAAACTCAAAACACAATTGGGCCCTGTGCAACCTCCTCCCAAAAAAGACGGAAAACAGCCACGCCAAAAATGACTTCGTGGAACAATGTGAGCTTCCAATTGAAGATCAAACGGTTGCTAAGACGTTCTGACTGACTAACTCGAGCTCAACTTAATACCTTCGACCTTTTACAGTATCATCTGTCTCTCCCCCCTTCATTCGCTACGCGATAACTTCAGTTTATGTGAGTTTGTCCTCCTTGCTGCACATTGATTTTGCTACCATGGCATATGTATCTGGGTCTAGTTCAGAAGTACATATCAACTGGGTCTTGCCCTTACTGCGAGGCTCCTCATGAACCCCCATTATGCTGAGTAGCGCACCAAATTGTGGGCCACGCACAACCAACAGAGAAATCATTGAGCAACAAAAAACGGTGGGATACCCAGCGCTAATTTGTTGCTGTTCAACTGCTGCCATGTTGGCGAGCCGTCCACTTGAAGTAACGCACGAGAGAGCACCTCCTGCACCCCACCCATCATACAGAGCATTGACCCAACGCTCAACTCAAAGCAGGTCTTCGTGCACCAATCCCTCGTCCTAGTAGAAGTCGCTACCCAGAGAGCGGGTGTCTTGTGACATTGGGATGTTTTGAGACTTGAAGTCGTGGTCATACCCGAAGCTGTCTTGGGACATCGCAAACTTGTCGGTTGACATTTGGCTGAAAGACTGCGTCTGCGCTGCCTGGGTGAAGGGGCCATCCAGACCAATGGACGACTGTGTCATGCCATCCTGGGTAAGAGGGCCCATACTTCCAGGAACGTAACTGCTGGGGCCACGGCGTGGGCCTCCACGCTGCTGTGGTGCAGGCGGTGGTAGTCCTGCAGCCCCAAGAGGGTCAAGTGAAGGAGTGCCCGCCTGGTCGTAGCGGGGGTCAAATCGAGAGTCCAGAGGGGGCACTGGCCCACGTTGACGATTAAATCCGTTTCCAGTACGGTGAGCACCACGACCCGGGTGCCTCGGCGGTGGAAATTGCATGTGCGAAGGTGTCAAGTTGTTGAGAGGCCCCTCCACAATCAGTTGGTTGTCACGATAGTGGTTTAGCAAAGTATTCCACAGTGACTGCTTCGCCAGCACACGTGGATTGCCTAGCACAATGACTCCGTACTTGGCACGTGTGAGAGCCACGTTCAAACGGCGTTCGTCGCTCAAGAAACCAATGCCCTGATTTTCATTGGAGCGCACGCAAGACAAAATAATCAAATCCTTCTCGCGTCCTTGGAATGAGTCGACGCTCGCTACTTCCACGTCCTTGTAGAGCTGGGAACGCATGGGTCCATTGCGCTGCATGTAGCTAACAACATAGGCGCGTTGACCTTCATATGGTGTAACAACACCAATCTGCGAGGGCAATACGCCTGCCTTCAAGAACGTCGTGACGATTTTCTCCACGTTGCTCGCCTCGGTACGGTTCAAATAGCTCGTACCAGACGAACTGATCTCTTCAGCGCCAAGGCATATGTAAAAGAAGGTTGGCTTGTTCGGGTTCGGCCACGGGAAGTCCACACTTGAAAGTTGGCGCTCGCTCGCTGACACTCCGTTTTGGAGTTCACCCTCGTAAAACTGGTTGGACGGAAACTCTGATAGGAACGGATGCATGCGATACTGTACACGCAAGCGGAATGGACGGTGGTTGAGCTGTAAAAGGCGATCGAACAGAGATTGGTTCAGCCCTGCATTGGCTGCCTTCTTGTTCATGACAACAGGACCCAATTGACGGTGGTCACCGACCATCACCACGTGCTTAGCGCCTTGAACAATCGGGATAAGGCACTCTGGCTCCGTAGCTTGCGTTGCTTCATCAATCAGCACTTGGCGGAAGCGGAAGTTTGATAAACGTGGATCACCGGCACCAACACAAGTTGTACAGATCACATCCGCCGCCTGAAGAATTTCGCGCTCAGCCTGGCGCTTAAGTGACTTGAAACGCTTTTCATCTTGAGATGAAAGCTCACCCTGGTCGTCCTTGAGCTGCATGAGCTTGCGCAAATCAGCCTTATCCGGCGAGTCCAGCGACTTGATCATAGCGTGCAGCGATAAGTGCTCGACCGATGACGCAACAGCTTCACGACTTTTAGCAGCCAAGCGAACAACGCGAAGACCCGTAGCGCTAATCTTCATCGTGAGATGGTCCACAGCAATGTTACTGGGAGCTGTCACCAGCACCTGGCCCATATTTTGCTTCGACATGTGATACACAATGGAAGCGGAAGTCACCGTTTTTCCCGTGCCCGGGGGGCCCTGGATCAAGCTGAGCGGTTGTTCCAGCACTCCCTTCACTGCTTCCATCTGCGGCGGGTTTAGCTCAGGCAGTCCCGGAGCTGAGAAATGAGTGCCAACCGAGCGCGGAATACGCAGCGGTTGCACATCAACAGCATGGCCCAAGATCTTGTGGTACAAGTATCCTGTAAGCGACGTGTCGTCCACCGCGAACGTCTTCATCGCAGCCTGCATCCGGTCGAACGATGTCGACTTCCATACAAAGTCCACCAGGTATCCGTCGGTGATCTCGATGGGCACGTTGTTGCTGCGCATCTCCAGCGCCACCTCGGACTCTTCGAGTCTCAGTACGTGACCCGTGCCTTCCCAGTCCTTGCCATAGAGCATACTGGCGCTGGGCCCCAGCCGCAGTCGGATCTCGTCACCAGGCACGAGTCTCAAATCCGAGTCGGGCCTTGAACAGGTGAAGATGGCGTTGCGCTTCTTGTTGAGCCCCGTGTCCCATCGCACCATGACGCCCTCCTGCGTCTGCGCCTCCTTCATCTTCTTGTCGTAGTCGGACTCCATCTTGACGAGCGGTCCGAAGATGTTCTGGTACTGGTACCCGTCGTCGTACGTGGGGGTGACCTTGACGGGCTCGTCATCGATGCCGGGTCTGTCGAGGTCCTCGACGGTCGCGAGCGGGTTGTCCCGCCAGAGCTCCTCGAGCTTGGCGATCTGGCTGGACGTGATCTGGCGCGCGCGGAGCTGCTCGTGCTCGGACGGCACCTTGACGAGCCAGGGCAGGAAGCTGCGGTCCTCGATGATCGGGAGCCACTGGGACATGTCCCAGCTCATGTCCTTGAGCGCGTTCATCTGCAGGCACGGGTCGCGGCAGAGCAGCACGACGACGGCGTCCTGCTTGGCCGGGATGAAGCCCAGCAGGAAGGCGTTGCGGCAGCCGCAGTTGTAGCACTCGAGCAGCGTCTCGCCCAGCGGGGACGCCGGGTGCAGCGCCACCTCCTTGTTCTTGCTGCGCACCAGGTGCTGGATGATGTGCGAGCCGCTCGTGTTGCCGCGCGAGTTGCAGAACCACTTGTCGCTGGTCACGCACTTGACCACGGACGCCGCGTCGTGCAGCCCGCAGTACGCGCACGCGTGCGCCGGCAGCTCGCGCGCCGTGTAGTCCAGCGCGTCCTCGTCCGCGGCCTCGTCGAACGCCAGGGCCTGCAGCTCGACGGCGGCGGCGTCGAGTTCCAGTTGGCTCTGGAACGCGCCGCCGTCGAGTTCCAGGGGGCGCTGGAACGCGTCCGCCACATCAGTGCCGCCAGCGGATTGGTCGAAAAACGACGGCGTGCCGGTCTCGTATTGGTCGTAAAACGCGTCCCCGGGCTCCGACGGGTCCACGAAGGTGTAGGGCGACGCCGCCTGCGACGTCTGCGACGCCTGCGACGCCTGCGACGCCTGCGACGCCTGCGTGAGCGGGAAGGCGCCGCCCCCCTGCGAGGCCGCCGGCTGCGTCTGCAGGAAGTCGTCGTACGCGCTGAAGCCGAAGGACCCGCTCATGGCCGCGTCCGCTGCGCTCGCTCCGCTGTTTGGGCTTTGGGCTTCCGGGGCCAGTGGAAAGGGACGAGGCGGCTGGCCAGCCCGAACTGCTCTTCAAAAGGGGGATGGGCCCACTTCAACGTCGCCAACTGGCATGTGCACGTAGCGCACGCGGCCGTGTGGCTGTCTGGAACACGACGCCGAAATCGGGTGCAGCTGCCTCGGGGGCCTACAGTTGGTATGGATACTCT
Source organism: Phytophthora fragariaefolia (assembly GCA_030267785.1). Classification (NCBI taxonomy): domain Eukaryota; phylum Oomycota; class Peronosporomycetes; order Peronosporales; family Peronosporaceae; genus Phytophthora; species Phytophthora fragariaefolia. Next base: position 10,868 of record BSXT01018968.1, read on the forward strand.
TTTTAATATTAGGATCCGATAGGACCGCGCGGCATTGTGCTGGCGTCGCAGGGGCGAAACCGCTCGAGCCGCTGACTCAGACGTCGTCACCGGGATCCTGGAACCTTCGGGCCCCGCTTGAAGACGAAGCGGCGCTTCGTCTCGGGCGGCGATGCGTTCAGCACGCAGCTGCCGCAGCCACAAGCCGCCGCGAGTCCGACGACGCCAAGACGCGACTGACAGTCGCAGTCGCGTCTTGGCGTCGTGAGAGTTGGGCCGTCGACTGGCCACTCAAGTCGGCAGGCACCGCACGTGGGCAGCCAGACGATCGCTCCGAACGCCGTCCGTCCGAATGTGGCGACCGAGTTGAGGCCGCGCTGGCTTCAGCCTGCGGTTGACGCTCCGCCGCTGACGATGCCGCGCGGTGGGGTCAGCCAGCCAGCCACCTCCAGCAGCGCATAGAGTCGAAGCGGGCGCGGGGCCCCATCGAGATGCGGCTCCGCGGCCCATCGACGCCGCGATTCGGAGATCGATCGATCGTGCACTGCGGTCGCCCAGCTGGCGCGCTGGACAGGCCGCCGCTGACGCCGCCGCCGCGCCTATGCGGCCCTCGGTCGCCGCCTCGCACCGGGTGCAGTCGCCAATCTCCGCTGCCGGACGCACGTCACGTCATGGGGCAGCCGTCCGCGTCTCCGCCCGCGGACTCGCCGCTGCGCTGGGACGGCAAGTGCCAGCGCTGCCGCAAGCTCATGTCGCGCTGCATGTGCTTCCAGGGGCCCGAGAGCGACGCGCGGCCGCTGCACACCGCCGCCTCGTACGTCCGCTTGGCCTCTCGCGCGACGCGCCACCGAGGACTCACGTCGCTCTCTGCTCTGCAGCCACGCCACGCTGGACGCGTCCGAGACGCGGCCGCTCTGGAACGCGCTGCGCAAGATGCACCGCACGCCCGCGGGGCTGTCGCTGCTGCAGCAGCCCGGCAGCTCCAGCTCCAGAGAGACGCACCGCAAGCGCAGCGAGGCGCTGCCGCCGCTCACTGCTCCGTCGCGCTCCTCGTCCAGCTCGTCCAGACACCATCTGCACCGGCGCTCGGACGCCAGGCCGCCGCAGAGCTCCAGGCGCAGCTGCAGAGAGCCCAGGCGCGAGCCCTCGCCCGAGCGCTCGTCCACTAGCCGGAAAGACAGACTGCAGCGCGCCGGCTTCACTAGCAGCAGCCACAACCTCAAGCTGGAGGCGGCCAAGGAGACCAACGCCATGCGCTCCGTGCGCTCGGCGCACAGCATCCACAAGCCCAAGTACGTTAGCGCCAGCCGCCCCAAGGAGCGGTTTAGTTACGAGCCGGAGGGAGGCTCCGGACCTGCCAGCGACGAGGACGAGGAGACTGTGTGGGAGCTGTAACTATCGACAGAAATCGCTCCAGCACGTGCTGCGCCAGCCGTGGTTTATATGCCCAGCACGTACGACGCGGAATAAATGTATAGTGCCGCAATAGGCAGCAAGTGTAAGATTCTCACTCGTGTTCTCTTCCTTTCCGTACGATAAACACTATGGATACTGGTACCGGGATACTACGTAGTACTACGTAGCAGTAAACGTGAAACGACAGCAGCACGAATGAACACAACACGGTGAGCCCAGCGTAACGTTACCAACACTACAATAACTGCAACCACTGTCTCTCTTTTGCCTTATTCAGGTTAAGACGTACAAATCTAGAAATTCGTCTCGATCCGCTCGAATCAAATTGGTAAATCGCCCATATATTGGTGGTGTCGGTGCGAGCGTTTGTTTCGTGGTGCTTCGTATTCCTTGTGTTGCCTTATCTTACTGTGTCAACTGAACTAACCCGCCCACCCCTCCTCCTCCTCGTCCGCCTCCCCGCGTTACTCGCTTTCTCGCTTATTACTTCTCCCTTCGCTGCCACCAGCGCCAGGCTAGAGTTAGATCAAGATTCTAGCCGAGAGATCAGAATTGCGACGTCGCACGAGAAGCCACTCATCCCCCTCTGAGTTGATCCAGTCGACTACTTCCTTCTTCCAGAGCCTATTATATAGATTGAGGACGAACGCGGGCGAGATATGCTTCATTTTCTTTAAAAAAAAAAGTATCATTAGGTGACCGGTCCTCTATTTAGAGCCGGTCTTCTATTTATTGAAACCCAAGACGAAATACGACCGGGCTTCTAATACCTATCGGTCTTGTATTCGGTGAAATCCGTTTGTAGAAAAGAGTCTATTGGTATTAAAACTGTCCAGTGGAATAGCTGTCCAGAGAGAACCCTCGAAACCACAGCTGCCGAATTGTCACCTGTATCGTCGTTTGGTCCGTGGTAGTGTTCACAACGTTTAGCTTTCAGATTCGACAGCCGACAACGAAACATGAGCTTTATGTTGACTTTGAAATATGCACTCTATTCATCTATCTTCTAATAAAATATATTGACTCGTATGTACATCAATCACTGTTTCAGTCGGCCCAGGTTTTGGCCATCAGCATCTCGAACCACTGGCGCAGTGAGTCGGACAGAATCTCGGGCAACATAGTCGACGTCGGGAGCAGAACATAGTACGGGAATGGATAGTTCTCCAGGTATGGCACCATACGCACCTTACCCTTCTCAAACGTTACGCTCTGCGTGTCCAAGATAGAAGTCTGCTGTTGTTTGCCAGCTCCTTCAGTTTCGGCGGCCCCTTGGTCAACAATTAGCAGCACGATGAGCTGCTGGCGCTCCAGCGCCGTCTCGATCAGTTTGCGGATCCGCACACGGCCATCCGAGTCGAAGCGGCCGTCAGAAATGAGGAACACGATCTGCGTGAACTCAACCGTGCTGCTGGAAGCGGCAGACGACTGTTTTGCGGTCTCCAACAACTGCAGGATCGTGTCCAGCGTCTGGACCATGTTAGTCTTCTTCTGCTGGAACCCAAAGCGGCCGATGAGACGACTGCCTGCATCGTCCGTAAACGGTGTATCGAAAGCATGCAGCAGTTCCAATTCCTGCCCAAACTTCACCACAGAGAGCTCGCCGACCTCCAACTGCGTCATACCCTTGCACAACGTTGCCAGAGCTTCAAGTGCCAAGCGACCAGCGTGGTTATCAGCCATAGACTCCGAATCATCAATCGCCAGCATCACCTGATACTGCCTCTTCGACGGGCGCGTGCGGCGTAGCCATATCTTGTCCTTGCGGAACTGACTTGCAATGTACGGGATAACCTTGCGCATGTTGATGCGCTTTCCCGTGCGGAAGTCACCCTCAAGTTTTGCACGCAGCATCGGTTCTAGTACCAGTCGCAGCTGCTCACACAACCTCTGAGACGCACCAGCAGTAAGCGCTGTGTACTTGGCCCACAGGTCAGCACCACGTTCCTGCTCCGACTGCGACGACCAATTCGCAATAAAAGAGTCCAACTCGTCGCGCAAAGCCGCAACCTCATCAGGGGACAGAAGGTTCACTGCTCTAGCCTCTGCCTCGTCCCCTTCGTCTTCTTGTATGGTGTTTGTCAGGTCCATGCCACGCAACCTTGAAGGAAGCGCGTGATCCGCCTCCTCATCAAGCAAATCGTGCTCCCCAGCTTCAGTAGCGCTTTCTGGTTTCATATCCTTTTCCTCCGATATTTGCTCTTCTTTCTTTGTACTGTCATTAGCCGCATCTGATTCAGGCTTGGGGTCCTGTTTAACTGGCTTAGGCATGTCTTGCTGCTGTTCCTGTTCCTCCATTGATGTATCCTTCCTCGTTTCATCTTCCTCGTCCACCTCCATGGCAGTGGCTCCGTTTCCAGGATTTGTTTCTTCCTCTTCCTTCTTTTCGACGGCGTCTTCTTCTTCTTCCTCAGTTCGCGGTTGGTTCATGAGCTGGTTTTCGTCGGCAGCAGCCAGAGCATGTTCGACATCCTCCATTTCCTCGTCGTCGTCTACGAATTCTGCCGCCGTCATCTCCGCAGCCTTCTCTTTTTTGTCGGGGGTTTTGCTATCCTGCTCCTTTTCATCGTTGGTTCGATCGACCATCTCCACACGCTTTTTCCAGTGCTCCTGAGTCTCCTGCGCATTTCTGTACGGGTTTGGTTCGCGACGATCCCGACGCTTCTCGCGAGGTTGCTCCTGCTCTGGATTGCTTTCAACTTGAGATTGAGGCTTCCACTCTTGCTTTGCGTCCTGATCATTGCTGCTGCTTTGCTTTTGAGCGTGGCTGCTACTGCTGTCGTCGTTACTCTGCTCCTGGTCTTGAGTATCAGTCTCGGCCATTTCTTCATCGTCAGCCCCTTCCTCTTCAGCTTCCAAATCATCTTGGCCATCCTTTGACTGAGTTCCAGCAACCGTAGATGTTGCCTGCTCCTGTTCTGTGGTCTCAGGAGCCTCAGCCTTTTCGGCTTCCTCTTCTTCCTTCTCTTCAGCCTGCTCCGGTTCATCCTCAAGACCGCCGCCGCCAAGCTGAACAGCGTTGTCAAGCTGTTCGTCTTCTTTTTCTTCCTCAGCCTCCTCCTCTTCCATACCAGCAGTTTCATCGCCATCAGCATTCTCTGCTGTCTCATCGTCAGCGTCATCGAGCTTGTCCATGTTTTCATCATCCGGGTTTTCCCCATCAGCGTCACCTTCGTCGTCGCCTTCATCTGCGTCGTTTTCAAGCTGCATGTCCTCCGGAAGTTCATCGCCATGATCTTCCTCGGCTTCGTCCTCGCCATGACCCTCTTCTCGCTCTGTTGGATCCACGTCGTGATGGTCTTCGTATTTATCTTCGAAATCATCGTTGACCTCGTCCATCTTCTCGTCGTCACCATCTTCACCGTCAGCATCATCGCCACCTTCGTCTTCATCAGCACCCTTTTCATCAGACTGGTCCAACTGTGGCTTTTGTTGATCGTCCTCCTTCTTGTCCGAGTCCTTCTTGTCTTCCTCATCACCATCCTTGCCACGGACTTCATCTTCTAGTGCCTCGCCTTCCACCTTCGAATCTTCCTCAAACTTTTCCTTTTCTTTGTCGATATTGTCTTCATCGTCGTCTGAGTCCTCTCCCCACATCTTTTCGTCCACGACGTTCTCATCATCTTGGTCGAACTCACCCATTTCACGGTCCAGCTCCTCCTCGTCATCCTCGTTCTCATCCTGGTCATTTTTCTCGTCATCCGGTACGTCTTGCATGGTACCCTCAAAGTCATTCTGCATTTCCAGGCCGGTATCTTCCGGTTTTTGGTCAGCTGGAGGCTCAGGTTCCTCCTGCTGATCTCCTTGCAGGCCAAGAAGTTGTTCCTCATCCTCGATCTCATCACTTACGTCCTTCTTTCCTTCACCTTCGCCCATGCCAGTGCCCTCCACATCATCTTGAAACTGCATCTTGCCCGCACCTCCATCACCTTCCTCATCATTCTTCTCTTCATCTGTGCGACAGAAGCCATGCTGGAACAAGTTTCGGAAGATGCGAATCAACACAAAGTCCAGTTTCATGACACTTTTGTGTACCACGATGAAGTCAACAAGAAGTTGTCGGCTGATACCGCGAACGTTAAGCAGACTCGGCTCAAAGCGTTCCAGAAGCGACAAAGACTTCGAGAAAACGCCCCGCCATGCTTGAGCCTGCGTGTTAGCGAGCTGGATGTACTGAAGATGTAGCAGTTCTAGAAGGTTTGCCAACTGTGTAGCGATATGGTTAATGCGCGAGTCTTTTACCATCGCTGAAAGTGAGGTAAGCTGGTCACGAAGTGACTGTTCCTCGTCTCCGTCACCAGTTGCTACAGCTTCCCGGGTTTCGGTCGAGATTTTTGTCATGTCTTGGATCGACACCAATACAGTTTCAACAAGTCTGTCATAGTGCTCACTGAACGCAGTTAGCGCTTGCGAACTCTCGTTCTCGTATTTTGATTCATTAGCCGGAGCTGAGCTCATCTGGACCAATGTTTGAGCAAACTGAGAATCTTCATGAACAATGCCAGCATACTGGCCAAGGAAAGCTTCGAGACAGTTTGAAGTCGTCACCTTGCCGAAGACCGCGGAAGCATTGGATAGGAGAGTTTGAATTTCACCAAATTGTGCCGTATTTGACTGAAGCACTTCAACAGCAATTGGCATTTTCTGCTTTTCATCTGTTGATGCCGATGCCACAACCGGAGACACACCATAAACACGCTTGGAAGGTCGCGCAAAAGCCACAATAGCCGCGTCACCACCAGCGTCCTCGCTGGCACTCACAGCACGGTGGGGGATCGCTGGTACACCTAGCGACTTCGCCAAACCAGAGTTGCTTGTAAACGAGTTTTGAATTGAATCGCATCGCTCAAAAATGCGCTGGAAAAGCTGACGGACGTCTACTACGACGGACGCATTCCCAGATGACTGCTGCAAAATGTGCATCACACAGATTTCGAGCTCACGAAGAGAGTGTCTTAATGATATGACCGATGTCTGTTGGAATGCTTGCCACTTACTCGCTGTTTGAGAGTTAAATGCAGAGTCATTTTCGTGGTCACTTGATAGGTAGTTAATCTTGAACTGCTTCATCAACTTCAGCGTGGCTAGGCCATCAACAAACTTTTCATGACTTAGCGATGTCGCATGCAGAATCTGACGCTGCTGCAGCATCGTGAACAGCATGTTCTCTGCGTATCCACTCATACGTTCAGTTTCGCTCGACGACAAGTCGTGAGAGAAGCTGGTTAGTGCACTGTATCGCAAGGAGGCCAACTGGCCGAGGAATCGGTAGTAGTACCCATCCGCACGCTGCCACAACCACATCGGAGAGTTCTTTGTCAAGGCTTCATCGGCTTGAGATTGATGAGTAGTCCCGCTCAGTTTGCCCTTCTTCTTGCCACGTTTTTTGTCGTTCTTAACACAACGCCCACTGACCGAAGTACTTAAGCACTCCGGATCAACAGCAGCCTCCAAATCATCCACACGAATACAGTTCTCTACATCAGGGACGTCCAACTCAAACAATTGTTGAATGTGCTGCTGCTCGGCAGGTAGTTGAAGCCGGTGGTACGCCATGCCCTGGGTTTTGAGCTCACTGAGCAAATCAATAAGTGCTTTTTTCTTCGCGCCCTTCGGTAGCCCCGTTGCCTTTTGTAGTTTAGCCATTCTGTAGAAAATCGTTTCGCATAGATCCTCACACAATCCTCGCACGTGCTGGCGACGCTCAATTTGTTCATTAGAAAGAATGTGCTTCTGTGTATACTTTGCGATCCGCTTTGAAAGCGTGGGAAGCTTATCCGTGTACGACGAGTATTGAAGCGCGATATCAGCATCGCATTTTTCAATTGAAGGGAAGCTTGAGCAGACCAAGCGCAAAGCAGGTGGTCTTTCTGAATCTTCATAATCTTCCTGCCCATCAATCTTTGCTTTTTTGTCGCCATTCTCAGTGGCTTCCCCGCCAACAAAACTGTTGTGGCCACCCTCTTCTTCATTGTGCTCAGTATATTTTGGTACTACAACGCCATCGTCAAGACCCAACAGTTCCGCTTTCGTCGATTGAATCCCGACAAAACCACCTTCATTTGTAATTCCGCTGTCAGTCGAAGCATCAATAACTGTTTGCATTGAGACCGTCAGCACCGCATCGTAATCGCGGACAAACTTCATTAGCTTGCGATGCGATTTCTCCGCCGATTCCGCTAGTGAGTAATACGTCTGTTCATCCCAGCGGCAAATCTTCACAAATTCAACGAGTTTGCGCTGGATAGGGGCCTTCATACCGCTCCACTGACGCTCCAAGTATCCGAGGTGCTGGCCGTAGTACCGGTACAAATGGTACAGCATATTGGCCAAAGCGTATTTTGAAGACTTCGACGCAAAACCATTTGATGGCTCGTTACGCTTAGAGGGGCTCCAAAGTTCCATAAACAACTGCGCACAGAATGAATATACCACGAGCAGACGAGTCTCGTATTGACCGATGGAGCACGAACGAATGTAGGCGTCCAGAGTTTCAAACAATCTGCTCATGAACTCACGCTGCTTGGCGACAGTTTCTCGAGCGGCATCGGAAAGGGCTTCAGCGGCAGCTTTGTTCTCGCTTACAGAGGTGAAAAGCCATTTCGACAGATGATTGAGGTGAAGCCACTGCAAGTTCGGTGGACTCACGCTACCTAGAGCATAGCCGTCACCCCTAATACTGTCTGATTCAAACTGTGCCGTTAGCAGCGAATACATGTTGATCCATGTCTTCTGTGCTGCAAAGCGGTGCTGTTTTTCTTTCACGTACAGAAGGTGTGGCCAGGAGTAAAGTTCAAGTTTTCTCCATCGTGTCACTAAGGCTGAGAGAGCGCTAAGTTCATCACTAATTGAGTATGCCTTTGCCGCATACATCTCCCATTCTTGTGCCTTTCGGAGCAACAGCTCCACACCCGTGAGCGTACGAACCAGAGGAGAACTGATTTCGAAGTTTCGGATACGGTCCGCGATTAGCACAATTTGCTGTAAAATCGCATGGTCAGGCCATTGAGCCAAAAGGGACTGGATCTTCACCATCAGGCGCTGCAAGGGCTCTGCAACAAGAACAACTTCCTTGACTAACGGATCACGGTGGAAGTCGATTCCTCGAATGTAGTCACTGTTCAGAGCTTGGAACGAAGGAACAGCACCCTTTTTGACGCCAACACTGCTTCCAAGTCGCGCTTGGACCAACGATGCAGCAAGAACTCCCGATGATGCTACAGCACTCTCAACGGATACAGAAGTTGTTGCATTCAATGAATTCCGCAACTTCACCGCCAGAGAAAAGGCTCGAGCGAAGGTGCTCACGATTTCCTCTTTTGTAACAGCAATTTTGGAGTTTGAAGTCTCCGCGTACAACTTTACGTGGGTTTCACATAATCGCTGCATGATTTTGTCAGTAATCAGCAGGTCCATGTCCCCCGCGCTTGGAAGAGCCGTTCCATCAGTATTTGAAGTAGCAGAAGCTTGCTCGGGACTTAAGAAAGCTTGGAAATCACGTCCGCTGTAATCCGGGAATTGTTCGCGGTATTCTTTCTCTAGCATTTCTTCTTCGGTTTCCAAGTCCAGTTGACGGACCTTGTACTTGAACAGCTCTTCTTCCTCTTTTTGTTTTTGCTCCTCACGCTCCTTCTGCTCTTGCCACTTTGTCAAAAATAAATCAAATAAGGTTTTGCTGCTGCTGAGGGCAGTATCCACTGCTGCTGAGTTTACTGCTTGGTTGATGCGTGAAGTCCCAACTGTTTCACGGAAGAGAAACTCCATTTTCGCAAGTGCCACGTCAAGCAACGCCACTTCTACCCTGCGTTTGTTCGCTACACCAGCGCCAAACATAATAGATGTCCCTGGTGTACCAACAGTTTGCAGCATTAACTGAATCTCACACCACGATTGATCCACAGTGTTCGCGTTCAAAGAAGAAGGAAATTGCACAAGAGAGAGAGCCAACGTGTCCTTTCGATCTTTCGTCAGCGAAGCTTCCTTCAGTTTCTCGTATAGTGACCATGTGACAAGTGCAACTCCTTCCTTCACGCAGTATATCGCCGCAGCGATAGGCTCCACAATGTCCCGGAAGCATACGCCAAACTTCTTGGATAACTGAGCCAGGAAGCTTTCAGATGTCTGCTGGAACATGTCCATTTCACGCAATCGCTCTCGCTTTCGCTGGTGAGACAACTTTGATGATCGAGCCGTCGATAGCAACGCCGCTAGCTTATCCGCAGGCATCACTGTGGAATTAAAGCGCAACAGATCGCGGAAAAGCTCTCCAAATACAGTGGTGGCCACTGACGTCATTTCAAGCTGGTTCACATCAATTGCATCTTCAGCATTGTAGTGCTTAGTAGGTTGATAACGCTGAATTGCAGAAGCTGACACTTCCATCGCTTGACAGTACACATCGCGCAACGAACTGCTAATATCATTACCGGATGCAGTTGACGATGCTGGCAAAGGATTGAGACGGTTAATAGACAAGCTTGCTGAGTCTTGCATGGTTAGCATTGCCAAGCGGTTCAGTAAAGATTCCTTTTTAACCAGAGGCTTTGTAACAGGATCCACCGGTGAAGACGGGATAAGTAAAGCAAAGCGCCACAGGCCAAGCGCTACCATACTCTCCCCGATTGCTCTCTGAACAGCAATCTGATCGTTGTGCAAAAGCGAAGCCTCGACCGAAGCAGACATCATGAACGGCGCGACGAGAGAATCAACCAGTGATACGAACGTGCTGTCGGTGGAAGTTCGCAAAGCCCGCAACAGCAGCATCTGAGCCGAGGCATCAAATGTTAGTGGAGTTTCAGTAAACTGAGTAAGTAGTGTCTGAATCTCCGTCCATTGCGTCTGCTCCGAGTCGTTCTGGAAGGTTGACTCAAACGCCAAAACCGTTGTCACAAACAACTCTCGAATGAACGAAAAGCTAGCACTCTGCATCATTTTTCCTGCCTGACCATGCTCCGCGGCAAGGTGGGTTTTGATTTTTTCTAACCGCGCAGCACGCATTTGAGCCTCACTTGTGGGACACATAGACTCCTCCAAGTCCACCTCAGCGATGTTTTTCAATACGACTGCACTCTGGACTGCTTGGAATAGGCGGGGATAGCCTGCAATCACCGTGGCATGATCGGCAACATCATTACTCTCAGCAGGAAGTCGCTTGTTTGCCTTACGCAACTTCTTTCGGGTATCAAACACCTCTAGAGAAATAACGTCAACTTGATTGAAGCTGTTGCAACGCAAGAACTGATGGAACCCAAACAAAACTCCATTTAGGTGTGATTGAACCACAGACATAAAATTTTCCAGCTCTTCGCTTTGGCCATTTTCCTGCTCGCTCAAAACGCTGTCAGAATTAAACTTGTGCCCGCACCACACAATATCTTGATACGCATAAAAGCACGCAGGATCACGAAGTCCCAGGCGCAAAAGCTCCTCAATGATACCTTCGAGCAAATTTAGCACCCTTGAAATAGATTCCACAACTGCAACATATCTGTCCCGAGACAAATCACTTTTGTATAGGCCATACTTGTTTAAAACGCGCACAAGTTCTGTAATTGTCTGAAGCTCTTGACGAGCTAGAGCCTGCTCGAACAGTGGGCTCAACTGGAATGTCACAATCCGATCCATCAACAGTGCACTCTCTTTCATATCAAAAAGCAGTATTGGCGCATCCTTGCCAATGCGGCTATCTTCTTCGCTTAGCAAGTCAATATGACTGTCAGCGTTGTCCTCAATTTCACTCAAGTAAAGTGTTTTCTTTGAGATGAGGCTTGTGATCTCGGACTGCTTATCACGCAGCTTTTTCAGAAGCACATCAGGCAACTTGAACAGTTCTTCTGCCATCAGTGCATGCGGTTGACGTTTCTGGGATTGACCTCCGTTTCGTCCACGTGTTTGCTCCTGCGCCAAGTACGAAAATGCACAGAGTGCGTGAAGTACCTCTTTGCGGGCGTCAATGTCCACATAGAATAGCGAAGAAACATCCAGTTTGCCACTCTTGATGGCCGCTTCCATTGAGGTTACACCGCCAAACAGCAACGCCAGCACGTCGACACTGCCGTCGGCAGACCCTCCGGATAAACCTACAGATACTGGTGAGAAGGATGTTGAATTGACTTGCATAAAGGTCTTCGACATTCGATTTAGCAGATACTCAGCCTTCCAGAGTTTACCACTGCTAGGAAGGAGAGCGTGCCCTCCCTTCTTCCACAACACGTTTTTTCTGGAGCCACAGCCGATAAGCTTCTCAATCGTCTCCTGCATTCGCTGGGTCATATCAAGCAGATCACTCCAGGGTGAAGTCCACGGTGTAGTGGTCGCAAGTTGTACATCAACTATCTTTCCCAAACGCAAAAGCGACTTTTTAAACCACTGCCAGTGAATAAGAAAATGAGTCCACTCAAAAACTTGCACTCTTAACTGAATGGAAAACTCAAAGCGGTCTCGAAGGACAACTTGGACAGCCTCGAAAAGCATCGAATCCATCGTCAATGTTGAAGAGTCTTGAATGAATGCTGTAAAGAACACGTTGAATGCGTTCAGAAGCGGGTGAATCAAGAAGATCAGCTCGTTATCCACGTTAGAACGGTCAGCATGGTACTTGTGGATAGCATATGATTGCTGCAACACTGATAGTCTGTTCATATTCTCGCGACGACGGGCGTTCTCCTTCGTTTTGTTTGGTTTTCTCATCTTCGATGCTGCTGCAAGAAGTGTGTCAACTTGTTGGTACTGCTGCTCCTCGCAGAATCTCAACCACTCCACACTGTCAAGCAACTCGAGTTGTCTCTGCGTAATCATCAAAGACTCCCACACGTCTTCTAGGTCATTCTTAACAGATGGAACTCTAGAGACCCGTTCCGCTACAATCGACTCTAATCGGAGGAAAACCGCGCGGTTCGCAGTAAGATGCACAGGGATAGGTGGCAAATTCGCTGAACTGTCTAGCAGGGTGGTTAAGCGCTCAGCCATTTCATGTACTTTTCGAGAAATGCGTGTGTACAACGCAGTTTTTGACATCGACTGAAGAAAGCGTGCCAGCAGCTCAATTGCCCCTAATGAGCAGGAATTGCCAGTCGACCCATGGGAAATCTTCTCCAATGCAAAGAGCAGACGGTCCGCTGTCAATGATCCGTTTTCACTGCATGTGCTGGTGACTTCCACAATTTGGCGTAGCGCGAAAGGAGTGAGCGTCGCAGCCAGAGGTGTGTCACCATCGCCATTACCGAAAAAAGATTTTGACGATAAGTGGTTCTGAGCTTCTTCAAGCGCTCTCGTTGTATACACTAAATCCCCCTGCTGGCATCGTGAAGCAACACACTTAAGCCAACCATCCTGATTGGTGTCACTATCAGCTAACTTGCCGTCCTCACTCGTTGTAACGCTCAGCTTCGGAGCAAGCCAACTTAATTGTAAGTCCATAGCGTTGTTGTCATCCGGCTTCTGGAAAGATAAAACAAGGTGTTCTAGATACGCCACATCGCGTTGCAACACAAATTGTTCGCTCTGCTGACACAGCTCAAACGTTGAAGGGCAAGAAATCATCGGGAGCACACGCTGTTTCTGAGAATTGTTCTGCGAAGCCTTAAAAGCACAAAGGAAAAGTTCAAAAACTTCTTGGCTTAGATTAAGCTGACTCAAGAGATCATCGCCATACACACGTTGAAAAGATTCAGCAACGGCATTTAGAGGCGGTACTCCACGTGAAAGCTCTGCCGATGCCAGCAATGACCAATTTTCCAAATGTCGTCGGTTGATACGACCAGACTTTGTGGCAATCCGAAACTCTCCTAGCTTGGTTAACACACGCTCGTGAGCAGCTTGGAATGCTTGTGAAAGAGAAAAGCCCGGAATCCCGCAGGCTAGCGGAATCTTTGTAAGATCCAGGCGTGATGAGTCTTCCTCTGCGAGCGCGATTTCGACACAACGATTCCTCATTGCACGAGACACCTCACCATACTGCGCATCCATTGCCAGAAACATTCGGAAGTTCTTGTGAGGCTTGATCACACGAAGTTTTCCATTGATGATACCACACTCGTTGATGAGCATTTCGCCGCCAGTTTCCATTAGCGAGTTTAACCGATCCAAAACAGACGAGCTGCAGAAGTTGACATTGTCTAGCAGCACCCATTCACCCTTTTCCATTGCTTGGATTAGTGTTCCGTCGACCCACTCAAAGCAGCTCGCAATCGATTTAGACTTACTGAGCTGCACCACGCTATCAATTTCATTTAAGAAATTGGCAAGCCCCGTTAGCATTTTCTCGTTGTCTGGCTCCGTTTTCTGGAGCATGTCCACAATATTTTTCATCAAATCAACAACAACTTCGTCAAGTTGTCCTTTAGGCAGCTTTTTTAATTTGTGGGTCTTCCCGCTGCTATCGCGAGTTCGCGGGGAAGCATTCTCGCTGTAATACGTTTCCCGCGTATTAAGCGCCCACCACGTGCTACTTAGACGGTTTGCTTTTTTCAGAATAGCTGCTTTCTTTTTCTGCGACATTTCGACAGAAGCTGATGAAAGCATCATTCGCTGCAGCACCTTTTCGTACACAGCTTGAATCTTGTGTTTGATGCCGCGAAGCTTTCGCCCAACATCCACCTGCTCGAAGCAACCAAGTAACTCAGTAGCATCTGTTCCTGCACTCATGCCCAGTTCATGCAAAGTGTTGCCACTCAGCGCTGCCAACAAACGAACTGAAGATGTTTTACCGCTAGCTGGCGGTCCAACGAGGAGAGCAGGCCACGACATGTTAACACAATGCACTAGCGCCTCCATTGGCTTCAGAAGGAAATTGAACAACGGAGGTGCCACGCGACCAATTTGCGTGTCAGTTCGTCTCTCTAGCAAAGAGTTGCCGATTTCTACAAAGCTGGCCGACATGCGAAGCGAAACAGACTCGATATCCATAGGTTTCACACCGAAGAACTCCTCAAATCGCTTAGAAATTAGCTCACGGTCTCGAGCAGAGCGCATTCTTTCCACATAAATAAAATTCACGTAGTAGCTTAGCGCTTGCAGTTGGTGCTCCGTATCATCAACTAGATTCGCATGCTGTTTGAGTAGATCGCAGAACCGGAACACATCGCGCAGATTAAACTCCCAGGGCGCGCCAAGGCGGCCATACCTGCAGTTCACCATTGTGTCTTCATGCACAGCGCGGTTAAAGCCGATCATTCGCTGCAAAAGCGTCTGACCTACCACATCTAAGTCACTCATTCTCGTTTCCGCGATTGCACAGTGTAAACTGGGGTACATGGAACTCGCGATGTGGATAAGATCTTTTTCGCTGAGTGTCTCCACAAAGACTCGTGTGAATCGGTTCAAAAATGACTTTGGCAAGCCCTTTCGACCACCACCCTGCCGAAGCGGGTTTTGGGCAGCAAATACACGAAAGGTTGGTGGACACTCAAACTCTCGATCGAGCTCCGGAATATACACGCTACCTCGGTGATCGAGACATGAGTTCAAACCTTCCAATACAGACTGCGACGCGAGATTCAATTCATCGAGAAGCACCCAATCTCCTGCTTTCAGTGCTCGCAAGAATACACCATCACACCACTCAAACATACCACTTGAGCCACCACTTTGAACTGGTTTGCTGTCCTTATCATCAACAGACGATGAGGCAGCAGGGAGATCAGAACCAAATAGATCGGATATGTCTGTTTGCTCTGACAAGTTAATTCGCACAAGACGGTGACCTGACGCTGCCGCCAGTGCGCTAATTAGACTCGTCTTGCCCACACCTGGGGACCCCTCCAAAATAATGGGGCGGCTGACCTGCATTGCACGCAGAACACGATACAGATTCGACATCGTTGTTGGAGCTTTCAGCGAGAATGCCGGCTTTCTTCGTACAGAATCCGGTCCACGTGGAATAAGGAATGGAGAGATGCCAAAGGTCCCCTTGTCGGTCTTTTCCGAGCAAAACGAATTCAACTGGTCGATGCTGCCATCCGCCGACAGTGTTGTAACATTTAGCGAATCAATCACCTTTAGTTTGACGACTTGATCGTCATCAGGTACAAGCGCCAACAAATATCGGTAAGCCTCCTTTCTAGCCTTTAGTGCCGTGTGCAGTGCTTTGTCGGAACCAAGGCCAAGACCATCCAGAATTGAGAGGGCTGCGCCCTGGACGAATGCTGTCCACGCTGCTACCTTTAACGAAGAATTATCGGGTTGTTTCTTCACCACGGACGTGATGAAGTTAATCCAGCTCAAGATATCACGCAATGTCACGGCTCCGCATCCACCGACTCCACCATTTGCCTCGTTAAAAGTTTTCACAAAGCTAAGGATGGGGTCGCACAAACAAGACACGTTATCTAGAGCTATCGGTGCCACTGCGCGGGGCGGCTTCACAATACCTCGGGGTCCGACCAGCCGGTCACGAATAATTGTAGCTATATCGTCTAAGTCTGAGATTGCAGGCACCCAGATTTCTGTAAAGCGGTTACGTAACGCAGGAGATAATTCACGCTTGCCAAAATCACCGCCCGGATTCATTGTGGCCATCACTCGCCACTTTGAGTGAGCTACAATCTCTTCCACTTGATCGCCACCTTTTTCGGCAAGCAATAAGGTGCGAGATGGCTCCAGCACACTGTTTAAACGTTCTAGAACGGCATCTTCTGCGAGGTTGACTTCATCAATCAGGATCAAGTCGCCATTCTTCATGGATTCAACCAGAGGCCCATCGGCCCACTCAAAGATGGATTGGAAACGGCGCTTCAAAAAATCGATCCGTTCAATACGTTCCTTCTGCTGTGTCATGTCGCTGTCCAAGACGCTCGTATGGATGTTTTCGTACTTGGCCAATATCACGGCAATGCCTTCAGATTTGAGATCAGCCCGACGTCGCTCAACTTCGTGCTCATCGACGCATCCGTCACTCACAGCTAGAAAGTCAACAAGTGCCTCTTCTAACTCGTGTGCGGTCTTTTCCTTTCCTCGTACAGGACGTAGGCACCCCAGGAAATCAGAGGTTTCAGTATGTTGATGGCAGTTCAAAATGTGCAGCGGCTGAGAGAAAAGAAGCGAGTACAACTGACAAACGGTGGTCTTTCCACAACCAGTTTCTCCAACAAGGAGCACAGGTTCCTCATTTTGCAAACAGCGGCCGACAAGTGCGAATAGTCGCCGTAGTGATTTGGTCACACTGATCTTCTCGAGACCTGCAGCGTTACCTGCCGATTTCGGTTCAATGCTGGATGATTTACCTGTTGAAGCCTTTTCAATGGCTTGTTCTACCATCGCTTGAACACGCTCAAACTGCTCCTTAGTACCCCACACTGTTTCTTGTTCAATCTCGCCATTCTCATCTAGTAAATTTGATTCGCGAGGTTTACCGCTGTAGTAAAGTGCATTAAGATCAATTTTCACGTTGCATTTCTTTTCCAAAACTTCTTTGACCACCTGCTTTTCCTCATCCTTTCGCAGACGCTCGGCAAGCAAACAGTACCCTTCTTCTGCGAGAGCTTGTTTAGTTGCTGGTCGGCGTTCAGCCCATCGTAACAAGTCGCGGGTCGTGATGAAACCTGACTTGCCAGCAAAAACGGACGACTGCTGTCGGACAAGCTGCAGCTGACGCATGACATCAATCAGAATTCCACAATAAGACGGAGGAAGCGAACTGCGCTCCTGCAGTATAGTTTGAAGCTCACTAGAAACCACCTCGTCCACTTGAATCTCCAAAAAGCGATTTCGGAACGCGCGGGAAAGTACCTTACGTCCACCATACAGGCCCGGGGGATTCTGTGTCGCGAACAACATGAACTTCGGATGAGGTTTTACAGTTTCTTGTGTTTCAGGCAAGAAAAGTTCACGGTTATCGTCCAAAAGACGGTTGAGTGCTTCTAGAACCTCTGAAGGAGCCAAATTCAACTCATCCAGAATGATCCACCAACCCTTCCGCACAGCCTCCACCAATACACCTTCCTTAAACGCAAGCTTGCCGTTAGCATCTGACACGTAGCTTCCCATATACTCCTGGATATCTGTGTGTTCGTGGTTGTTAATGCGAACACACTTTTGACCGATACGCGCAGCCAGATATCCGATCAATGATGTTTTACCTGCGGAAGTTGGACCCTGCAGCAGTACAGGGTATTTACCAATTAAAGCTGCTCGCGAAACATGACGCAAATTCTCCTCCACAGACTTGGTAAGCACAAACTTCCTCCGAGAAGTCACCGGATCTGGCAAGGAGTCGTCTCGAGGCGGCTGGAAATCGCCTTTTCGAACCCAGTACGAGCTCACTAATACAAATTCGCTAGTCTTCTTGGACCCACCGGGGCAGGGAGGGGACCGCGCCAGCTCCTTCGCTTTAATTGTCTTCGCGAACGTATTTTTGATAAGCTTTTCAAGATACTGACGCGATTCCATCTCAAGCTGCGTGCAGAAACTTGAACAAAAGCCTTCGAACATAGCTCGCGATGTACCGTAGCCTCGTTGAATCAAGATACGAGTGATGTGCAATCCCTGGCTGAGCGTACGAAGAGAGTAACGGGGCTTGTGGCGTGCACCATCGCTTAAGCGTAACTCAGATTGCTTTCTTGCCTCCAGGTAAAACTCAACCGTTTCTGGCACAAGAGCACCTGCGATTTCCTTGAACTGGTGGTGAACCACCATTTGCAAGTCCGAAGGGTTGACGCATTCATCCACGTAAATTTCTGTGAACCGATTGCGGAGTGAAGGAGGCAAATCCTTCTTGCCAACGTCAGTTGAGGGGTTCATAGCACCGAACAGACGGAAATTCGGGTGAGGGCGAATGATTTCGACATCTCCGCGTTCAGTGAGCGAGAATGCGCTGGTTTCGTGTTCCAGAAGCGTGCTAATTCGTTCTAAGGTATCGGATGATGCAAGATTGATTTCGTCGAGCAACACCCAATGACCCTCTCGCAATGCTTTTACTAACACACCCTCTACAAATGAAAAGGCAAAGTGTGATTCAGCTTGCTCCTTTTGTCGTTCAAAACGCACCAAGTCTGACTCAAAGGTATCCCATCGGCTCACCAATACACTTGTGGAGCTACCGGCTGCAGCCATCTTGTTACTGTCAGAAGCCTCCGATTCTTCTGCATCTCGGCTAGTTCCATAATTGCTGCTCTGAAGCTTTGAGGAAGCCATCTGAATCGCTTTCCGCATGCCCTTTACGAGCTTCTTCCAGTCCTTGTGCTCCAATGCAATCCGAACAACGTTGAGAAACCCAGCGTTGCTCTTTTGTGAAAACGTAGCAGCGAATAGATCCACGAACTCCATATATAACGGTCGGGCAAGTAGATGGATTTCCACAGGTTTGAAACCTCCTACGAGATCAGAACTATCGCTCTGGATATTCAAGTTCTGAACGACCAGGCGCTGCCCCATTGCTGCAGCCATGTGTTGGATGATCGTAGTTTTACCACAGCCAGTTTCACCAATGAGTAATGCAGGTTCACATGTTGCGACAATAGCTGCCATTTTCTCCAATAACCGCAGAACGTGCCCTGTCATTACGACAGAGCTGGTGGCTGGCTTATCTCCTTGTTCGAGTTGTGCCTGCTGGGATAACGTCGGCAAGTGCACCCGGCCAAACTCTACTTCGTGGGCATTAAACGCAACGTGAGGCTTGTGTTGCTCAAGATAGTACTCAATCTTTTCAGCTTGTACTTCCCATACAGCGGCCAGCGCACAAGCAGAATGTAACCGCGTTTTCGGGTCACGAATGCCACCACAAAATACATCCAGCGCTTCAACTACGATACGCATACGTTCATCCTCGGTAATATAGTCATGGCTAGAGGATGAATTCTCGTGGGTAGCGCCCGCGGCATAGTAGCAAAAGCGGTAGATGCGTTTGCACCACTTGAGCAAATCACGCAGACAGAAGTCCCTTCCATAATTACGACGTGTTTCCTTCCACAGCTGCACAGGACCGCCGACCTCTTCGGTTGCATTGCCAGAGACTGCGTTATACGTAACCATGATCTTTGACACAACCTGTCGTGGGATCTTGACGAAACGAGTCAGCATGATTTGCTCAATTTCGTTATCTGCAAGCGGTGCAACACCGACACTTGTCCATACAGATTCCTGAAAGCCTTTCGGCATCTGATGTCCGTGCGCAGTCGTACCGAAAATCTGGAAGTTCGGGTGTGCCACCAGCAGTTCGCCACGACCTGGAAGTACCATCTCGTGCGTCTCAAGAAGCGGCATCAGCGAGGCCAGCACCTCGAACGGCGCGCGGTCAATATCCTCGATGACCACCCACCGACCGGCAAGAACGGCAGTAGTAAGCGCTCCTGGCTGCCACGTGAATTCGCCCGGGACGTCGGTGCAGACGTACGATCCTAACAGCGTCTTGCTATCAATTTGGTCGTCCAGGTGCAGCTCGACCATGTCGCCGTTTCCCGACAGCCGCGCAAGCTCGCGAATCGTGGCTGTCTTGCCGCATCCGCCCGGGCCAGCCACCAGAATCGGGCGTTTGAGCCCCAGCGCAATGGCCAGCGACTGCAAGTTCCGCTTGGTGGACGGCGTGGGCACCAGCGGTTCTGTGGCCGCCGCGTCGTCCGGCGAGCCTCTCCGCTGGTGGTGCATGTTGCTCGTCGGGATCACCACGCCGAAAACGTTCTGCAGCGCGTCGTGGAAGGGCACAGGCTGGGTCTCGTCCGCGTCGCCTTCGCTGTCGTCGACCTGCTCCTGGTGCGCGCTGAGCTCGATGAGCAGCTCCTGTGTGGCCGCGTCCTGCCGGTGCAGCTCCAGCTCGATCTGGCGCGCGGCCGCCTTGTCACCGCCCAGGGCGGCGCGCTCGCCGACGCCCAGGCCGTCCAGGAAGGCGCTGCGCTGGGCGTCGCCCATGCGCAGCACCATCGCCGTGGCGCGCGCCGCGAACCAGCGCACGCGCGCGTCGTCGTGAAAAGCCAGCGGGAAGAAGCCGCTCCAGTTCCAGAGCGGCGCGAGCTCCGCGCGCCGCGCGCGCAGCAGCAGGAAGGCGGTCTCGGCGATGCGCCGCAGGCGCGCGCGCGCGTCGGCGCCGGGCGGGCTCTGCGCGGCCGCCACGGCCGCGAAGCCGAAGAAGCAGGGCGCGGCCTCCAGCTGCCGGCGCGCCAGCGCGCTGCCGGCCGGCAGGAAGGGCAGCAGCGCGGCCAGCGTGGCGGCCAGCAGCTCGGCGCGCCGCGGCGCGTCCGCGCACTCGGGGAAGCCCTCGGCGCGCGGCTCGTGCAGCGCCAGCGCCGGGTCGGCCAGGCGCGCCGCCAGGTCCGGCAGGAACGGGCGCAGGTGGCGCAGCGCCAGCGCGCGCAGCTCGCGCGCCGCCAGACACGCGGCCAGCGCCTGCAGCTGCGCGCGCGCGTCCAGCGGCAGGGAGTCGCGCAGCGCGCGCAGCGGCGGGAAGTCGCGCAGCGAGGCCGGCGCGGCCGCCAGCAGCGCGCGCAGCCCCGCGCGCAGGCGGCGCACGCTCACGTGGTTGGCGGGCTCGGCCATGAGTGCGGGCGAGGAGTGATGGTCTCTCTCGGGACACTGCGCGAATGCGCGAATGCGCCACACGTTGAAGCGGGCGAAAGGGGCGGGCGACCAACCAAGTTCCGGCGGCGTGGACCACGCCACATTGGGGGACCGACATGTGCAGAAAACGGACGGCAGGCGAGTCCTCGGGTGGACGCGGGAGGAGGCCGCCCGCGCGACGCTGCAGCTGCGGGCGGCGTCGGCCGCGTCGTCGTCACGCTGGCGAGGGCCAGCGCGACGCGAGCTGCGCCCGCTGCGCCGGGCAGCTTCGCGTCTGCCCCGCTGGCGGATGTGGGGCGACGCGTGCTGAACTGTCAGAATGAATAGCGAAGCGTCGCGAACTATGAGAATTGATAACGAACGGCTGCTGGGAGTACCTCTTTCTTCATCCTCATGATCGTCGCGATCGTCGTTATTGCTCTCGCGGATTCTCAGGAATCGGTAACCAATGTCGGACGTCGATGCAATCTTGCTGACCGAAATCGATGGACCAGATGAAACCACTTTGGAGATTGTTTGAGCTTTCGTATAAATATATCGAGATACGGGGTTGTATGTGGTGTGGTATCTTCAAGACCTGAAGCTCAGGCACGGCACGTGAAAAAACTCGTGCTGTAACGTTTATCCCACGCTGACCAAAACCAAAGTTGAGCTTTGTAGCATCAGTGATAGCCATCATGCATGCCGCACACTAGGCTAATATACTGTAAAACTTGTTAGTACACTGTACTATAATAGGGCAGCAGAGTATGCACATTTTCGTGTACTAAGTACATGTACATGTACAGTGCACACGGGATGTTTACAGGGTCTATCAATATTTTCTTTCCTCTTACAATGTCTTAGTATTTCAAGTACTTCTTTGAAGTAATTGATTAGCAAAGTTTCCAGACGCGCTTGATTGCTCTTCAAGCTTGACCCAGCGATTCTCATACCTTAAGAAGTACAGACCCTACGTATTGCGCAGTAAGCGATTTGACAGGGAAGATTGCGTCTTGCGGGAGTCAAGTATCGTTGGTGACGACCTGGGGGAGTTGCTGGAATTGAAGCAAGTGAATATTTTGCTGTGCTTTGTTACCAGAGTTAATATCTACTGAAGTAATATCTTTGAGTTTACTATCCCTTACGCTATGGTGCTGGAGAAAATATCATCCAAAGCAAATTTGAATGGGTGGGGATTTCCTCATCCGGAGATCCATGAAGAGACCGGAATATGCAGCAAAGAAATTATCTGTGTCATAAAGCACTGCCAATTCATTCATTTTGGTTTAGCAAGTATTAGAGCAAGGTTTTTTGGCACGAATCTAACGATTGTTATTTTCCATATTTTGAAACATGATGTCCAAATAAGTTTTGTCCCCTAACGCGTCGTTAAACCCGAAGTGAGAGCCAATATATATATGTCCTTACATTGTGTTTGAGTTGTTTTTCCTGTCGCACAAACCATCCAGAGGATTCACGCCGCTGTGTAAAGCAGATATTTGCTCGGGCATCTCACTGATCACGAGTTCCTTAGACTGAGCTGTGCAATTTAAGCCGCAACAAAAACAAATACAACAATAAAGCCCAGATTATAATACGTATGTCATAGGACTCGTTCTTGTGAAGCACATATGTACAGTCACACTTATTAAAACACCATGGAGACTCTTTGTATGATATCTTCACACAAATCGCGAGAGAAACTTTATCAATAATCAATAACGTGCTGAAAACGCATTATTGGAAAACATCCCGGATGGCCTCGAGCTCTGCGCTACCGCATCACCAAGGCACGATGGGTACTCTTTGGATAGGTTCTTCGCGGCTCGGATCGCAACCCAGCGTTCATGCAAATGGATCGCTACTTCGACAGCTCTACTGAAGGTGGCTGGCGAGGACGCCCTCGCACCACGCTACCAACGGTCTTGGATCAAGACCTTCGCAACACCAAGCGATGACGCCGGCTCCGCACCAAACCCGACCTTCTCACGCTGTGTACCCAAGCACAAAACACAACTGCGTGGAAGAAACTCGTGGAGGAAATAATCGCATGGATGCCATGTGAGGACGACTTGACGTATGCGGATACTACCCTATGCTGATATCCTCCACGGCCTTGCGTAGCACATAGCGGGCTAAGTTACATGCGGAAGATGACGCAGATGAGATGCGGTGTTGCTGGAGGTCGCAACGACAGAGGAGGTGATTATTGAGGATATCCAAGTGAGGGATTCAGACCTTAACACGCCCGAGGAGATTAAGCGTATCCGACGACGGATATAGAGGCGCCGACACCTGCTAGACGGTAAGTGCAATGCATTGCCTCCTACCGCGCGCTGGGTTGTCGGTGATATCGATGAAGATAATGCCAAGCCGATCGCCCAGAAAGCTCGCAAGGTTGTCCCATAGTTCCGGGAAATGTAGGTTTCATGGCCGCTACTGTGACACCCAAATTCGAAATACAAGAAATGGAGATGTTCCCATACCAAGAAGCGGTAGGCAGCTTCATGTAGCTGATGATGGGGGCTCGGCCAGACCTTGCGAACTTCGCTCATGAAGTTAGCCGATATCTCCACAACCCAGGCCCGCATCACTGGAACTATGTCGCCCGTGGTCTCAAGTATTTGAACAGAACTCGAGACTCTGGCATAACGCTTGGTGCATATGACGTGACCAATGCTACCCTAGCATATATATTGAGCGCCTACATTGATGCAGACTATGCGAACAACGTGGACACGCGCAGATCTGTATCAGGTTACGTGACGCATGTGCTCGGAAGCTCGCATATTTCATGGCGTAGTTCCCTCCAAAAGCTTGTGACGCTTCAACAACGGAGGCAGAGTATGTGGCTCCTGCCCCCTCAGTGAAAGAAGTGCTATACCTCAAGCAAGTGATGCTTGAACTTGGCTTGACCAAGTCGATCCAGTGAGGATCGGGGAAGGCAACCAAGCTACCATTAGTATTTCAAAGGATCCCGAACATCATGGGCGGTGCAAGCACATTGACATTCGATACTTCTTTATTCAAGAGCGACAACAAGCACAAGACATAGATGTGTTCTATAGTCCTACCGACAAGACGCCCGCAGATATTCTGACGAAGGCATTGACACCTGAGGTGTTCTGTCGACTACGTGAGCTTCTTGGAGTTCGATCCAGGAGACAGAACTTAACCGATTTATGAAAACAGATATTTTAACAGCGTCACTTGGTGTGGGGAAATCTCGACGAGGAGATGCACTCATATCCTACTTCGTGCAAACCACCACTGCACGACGTGTCTTAAAACACACACACATACATACATACATACATACATACATACATACATACATACATACATACATAGAGTTGTACAACTTCTTGCATAACGGACGCTGACATCATGGCAAAGGTCCGCGAGCGGACGAGTACACTGCAGAACGGTCACATCCCGGACGTGCAATCGTTCTTCAAGGCCAACCTACGGATGGACATGTCGGAGAAGGACATTGACGCTAGAGTGCTCAAGTATTTTGTGGACTTGGACCAGTTGGTCGAGGATGATGGCTTTGAGACCCTGCTTGGTGTTGGGTCAGTGAGTGACACTGGTTACCGCGACCGGATGAAGCAGAGGTGTAAGCTGCTCATTGCGGGTCTCGCACCCGCGATGTTGAAGGTGGAGATTGAACGGCTCGTGCTGCTGCAGCACAAAGATGCCAAGGCTGATGACGTTGCCCTGCGTGACCTCATATTTGAGCGCGCTACTGCACAAAAGCACTACCACCTGATGCAAATGGAAGAAAGCCTGACAAGCGCCAAACGGCGACTGTCAACAAGAAGAACCCCGAGTCGAAGGCTAAGCCAAGAACTTCGGGAGAGCCGGCTGCCAGGCAGACTGAGAAAAAGCCTGGTCCGCGTGAGGGTTGTTGGATCTGCAAGGGGGCGCATTTTGCACAGCAGCGTCCAACAGCTACGGAGGAGCAAAAGACTGAAGCTCGGAGGCGCCTTGACGAGGCGCGTGCACGGAAAGTGAAGGCGGCTCGCGTGTTTCACGCTCCCAACTACAAGACTGCCTCTACCGATTCCCGTCGGATTCACAATTACGGCGCTTCATATCGTCCCATCCGAAGCTCTTCTCACTTCGGTCTACACCCTTCCGACGGAGCTCCAACGGTAGACTCTACGGACCTCCCCCCTCCAACACTGACTCCAGATCACTGGGATCCCTCGCCCCCAGCATTTAGGTTAGTTCCGATTTTTTGTACATACATTGCTTGCATTTTGAGAAGTCCTCTGACCAACCATATTGGTGAGAGTTAAACCATCAACACGGCCATCGGCACGTCCCCCCCCTCGTCATCCAACTACACTCGTACGAACGGCAGGTCGCCGAGCAACTGTTGCATTACTGCGTGAAATTCATCCGGTGCTGTGCTAATGCCCATGGGGAGGCGTCGATACCGGTACTTCCCCCACGGCAGTACGACAGCTGTGAACGGGCGACTTTGCTCGGCAATTTTCCGGCTGTAGTATCCCATAACCAGGTCGAGGGCGGACACGATGCCGGTGTTGGCAGTTCTCTCATGATGTCCTGGATTCTCGGTATAGGGTAGTAGTGCCGCTGCAGGCATTTGTTGAGTTCGCGAAAGTCGGTAAGAACCTTAATCGAGCCGTCTTTCTTCGGGATGATGAATGCCGGCGCGGCCCACGGGGAGTCCTTGTCGGGTTCGAGGACCCCTAGTTTTACTAGTCGTTCGACTTCTTGTAGAGTCGCGTCACGCAACACCAGTGGAATCGAATAGGGCCGCGACACTCGCGGCGTGCTCCCCTTTTTAACCGGCACAACGTAGGGTTTCAACTTCAGCTGTCCTTTTCCTCCCATAAATGTCACGCGAAACGACCGTAATAGGTCTAACATCCTGCTCTACTCTTCTTGCGTCAGGTGTTCCTTGGGCACCAGGGCTGCCAAGTCGATTTCCTTTCCGCGGGCGTCTAGGATTGGCATGGTGCGGTCATCCGGGTCTTGTACTACTACGGCCACACGACGCCGCGGTTCGACCTTGTCCTCCATTGATAGTGTCACCCCTTTCCAGCGAACTTCGTGGGTCTCGAAATCTAGTACGATTCCTTGTTCGGCCATGAAGTCTGTGCCCAAAATGACCGGGTATAGGAGCTTGTCGACTACCATAAAGTTTTGGGTGCACTCTCGTTTATCCGTGAAGTCCGGTAGTACAAATGGGAAAGAGATCATGCCCATTGCGGCTTGCCGTTCTCCATTCACGTTTTGGTACTACTGGGCCTTCCCGTGTGGGGTGTACCAGGACACCATCTCCCTGGCTACGAGCGACTTCATTCTCCCTGTGTCTAGGGGTACCGTGCAGGAGCGCTTATTCAGGGGGTGTTTGAGTGTGATGGTAGTGCGCAGGTTTTTTCCGAAGGTCTTGTCTCCGCTGTGGGGGAGAGGCTGGGTGCGGTCTGTGCGGCGGTCACTTCTCTTCATATTGGTCCTCAGTGTCTTGCCAGTAGACGAGTGGGTTTGGGTCCTCGCTCCCTTGCCCGTGCGCGGCTGTCGCAGCCTTGTTTCCCCAAGCTGGTTTAGCTCCGTTTCTTGGCGGCTGCTTTCGGTTTTGTGCTGGATGCTTGATTCGACCTGGGGCGGTAGCGCGGGGGCGCTGGGTTTCGAAAGCACTCGTCATATTGGTGGTTCTTCCACGTGTTCCTCTGCGCTTTACAGTAGTCACACCCGCCCAGTTCTTCCCGTGCCAGCTTTCCGGTTGTTATTCCCCGTTGCGGGGGGCCTTGTTTGACCATTTTGTACATGTACCTCTCATTCTTTCGCGTCTTTTCCTCCGTCCTTTTCTTGGCTTTCTTTGGCTTTTCCGCCTGGGTCCGCTGGTCTACTTGCTCGCACTGCATAGCGGTCCTGCAGCCACAGGCGGTCGGTCCATCGGACTTGCTGTGGGACCACTTGCATCTGCCATTGTCTAGGCATGCCCGCATTGAAGTACCTGCATTGTTCTGCGGGTCCCATCCGGGTCCCATCGTCGGGTAGGATCCACCGTTCGAGGGAGACCAGGTCTTCAAACTTGGTGGCGTACTCCGCCACCGTCATGTTGCATGTCTTGCGGAGCCCCTTGATCTCTTTGTGTAGTTCCTCCTGTGTACCAAGTGGGCAGTATTTCTTCTCCGCGAGCGCGTCAATGGCCGTTGCAATCGAGGTTGCTACGTTGTGCCCGTCGTCTCGTGCGTCTGCCTCGACGCTGTTGAAGCGATCCAGGTCGTGTTCTTGTAGCAATTGGCGTATAATTTCGCGTAGTCCCCGAACCGAGCGGTCGGTGTCGTTCATGTCCAGGAACATATAAAGTCGCTGAATTTCGCGCTGAAATTCCAGCCAGGCTTTCCAACCTCCGTCGTCGAAGGGTCCTACCTCCCGTGTGCCCTTGTAGCGTTCTCTGGATTTGGAGCGCACGGGGCCCGTCGTTGCGTTTTGTCGTTATTCTCCATCTTATGGCTGCTACCATAAGATGGAGAATAACGACAAAACAACCGCATAGCAGATTGAAATTTCAATCTGCTATGAGGTTGTATCCCGTATTGCGAAGTAGTTGGTACCGGTAAGTTCAAGACTGAGGAGTTTTATTATCTTCGTTCCTTTGAATTTCCTTCCCATCTATCTTTAGTTTCCTTCACTCGGGACGTCTGGTCGGGTACCATCCCTCATTCCTTCATGGCATAACCGCAGGCAGAACGTGTAGAAATTCTAGCGCGAATTGACTGCGCACCTCGAATTGGAATTCCTGCATTCGTATCGACTGGTTCAAGGTATCTAATGCTCATCCGGGATACCGAGAGGTATGTCCTTCTCGTTGTCGCAGCTGTGCGTCAATATTTAAGAGCAAGAAGCATTGCCAGTCACAACGAGTACGACACGTTCCGATCTGAGAGCTCTTCAACTGAACATCGAAAAACAAACTCCGAGTTGAGCGAATTATCGAAAATTATCAGTAGTCAAGCAGAAAATACATCACACCGGGGTTCATTGACAGGACCGGTACGTACTGCGTGCGACCTAACAGTTGATTGTGAAAGGCAATCTAACGTAGGGTAATGCATAGGTGGAGTTGATGTAGAGACCGACAGCGAGCAGTGGCTTGTATAAGCAAAGCAAGGCATCATCGATGAGTTAACTAGGGCTATGTGTAGCCTCGGAGAGCATATTCAAGTTAGCATTTAGCGATAGCTGGTTACAACCAGTGCACAAGAATCTCAATTGATTCGTGTATAAGAACCGGCACAGGTTTCTGAATTAATCTTCAATTTTGACGATCCGCTCTGGTTGTAAGAGCATCATCACCAGTGTTGCTATTCTGCCACCAAAGCTAAATATAGTCGTGAAAAATAGCTTTAGCGCGTCTGCCACTGATACCAACCAGCTGCCAAATATACCGAGTTCCAATGCCGAACCCTGTAGTAGGTCGCACTGAAAAAACGCTAACACACGCGGGGGAAGCTGGCACTTCCGTCAGTTGTCTACCGAGTGTATTGCGCTTGCCGGCTTTGAGATAAAACTAGAAGTGAGTAAACTAAGACACGCATACCGACTAGCTGCTCTACCCCGCCACCACCAGCGTCCCAGTGGTGGCGCTCTACACGACACTCAGTAAGAGCTCCCTACTGCAACTTGCACCTTGCACCATGCACCAGCTTGAGTCAACGAACGCACGCACGATGTGTTTTCGAGCACGCCAAGCCAGCACTCACTGGTTGCGGCGCCTGAGCCCAGCACCCCTGCATACTGGCTGACAGTAACAGCACTCGCTGAGCAACAACACACATGGCTAACTGCAACCACATGCTGGCAGCAGCCCGCTGCCTACCATCGCCGCCGTACTCGACTGTACTACGTGGTCGTGGTTGGGCTTTCACGCCGCCACCCACTACAGTCCCCCTCCAAGCCCAATCTGACCACTCGGTCGAATTGTGTTTTCGGAATATATTATGTACGCTACACCACTCGGTATAATATGTATGGCACACCACTCGGTATTGTCTCGTCCCATGTATACAACTTCAACACGTTGTCGTTGAAGTTGGCTCTCTCATTTTAAAAATGAAGTGATTAACGAATTGTGCACTAAAATGAAGTGCCAACAGATTTTCTCGCCAACATACAGCCCGTGGATTAACGGATCAGTGGAACGAGTCAATCGGGATATCCTGCAAGTATTACGGGTACTTATCCTAGACTACAAGGTCAATCACAGAGGCTGGCCACGGTTAATACCGATTGTGCAGGCCAGCCTCAATCACACTGCTGTACCATCGCTAGCCAGCAAGACGCCGGGTGAGTTGTTCACTGGCCTACAGCCCACTTCGCCACTACAGGCGGTGTTCCTGGGGCCCGATGTGACCCCGAGCGTGCAGCCAGCTCGAACCTCGGCTGAGATCGAGTCGAGCTTGGCTCAACTACGCTCCAGTGCCAGAGACAGGCACAAGGCGGTAACGGATGCCCGCCTCAAGCAGACCCTGTTCAACAAGAAAAGAGAACGTGGTGAAAATATGGTCAACTTCAACGTAGGGGACTACGTACTGCGGTCCAGAGTTGATGAGAAGAGGCAGAGCAAGCTGCTCGTCACGTGGGTTGGTCCCTACGCGGTCACTGCGGCACATGCACACAACGTGTTCACGGTCAAACAACTTGTACCCGGCGAAGAGCTTGATGTTCATACGTCACGGCTCAAGTTCTTTGCCGACAAGGACCTTGAAGTGACTGAAGAACTCTTGGAGCACGTGGCTGCTCAGGGGACAATCTTACGAGTGCGCGACTTTGTTCGGCACCGATGGAACGATGAGTGTCGGTCCTATGAGATCCTGGTCGGGTGGCAAGGTTTAGAGGCGATAGAGGACTTGTGGGAGCCTCTGGCAGCGCTATACGATGACGAGAGTGCACTAGTCCAAGCCTATATTGCTGAAGCCAACGACTCAGAGCTTGAGTGCCATCTCAAGGCGCTAGAAGCGTCCAGAAAGCGCCGCTAGGCCAGTAAAAGTGGTTCGATATCATACCGGTATATCAGTAATATCGGTCACTAAGATGAGGTTCCTCGGTACAATGACCTAGCTTGAGAACCATGGCGTGGATTCATGGTCATCTTGATCACTTATCCAATCTCGTGGAATTCCAAATCGACTGTGCCAGTCCATGATGGCGTCAGCAGTAACCGTACTAGTAGGCGTTTCACACTTGACTAGCTCGTAATAGTGACTGGCATCATCTTTGAGTACCAATAGATACTGCATGTCGCCAGATGACTCACCTAAATAGAGAAAGTCCCAATGCAATGCCTGGTTCCGCTCGTTGCATCGGTAGGTTTCACTCCAGGGCCTTAGCACTACCTTCCCCCCTTTAGCATGATGGCACAGGAGGCAGCTCGCCAGAAACCTGTCCACGCATTGCCGAAGGTGAGGCACGTAGAAAATGCGGCTGAGGTGTGCCAGCATCGCATCCCTGCCACGGTGGCCCTGGGGGCCACAATGTGCAATGATGCACAAACGGCGGAGCAGATTTGTAGCCTCAGCGGGGATCCACAATCGGCTGTCCTTGCGGCGGACCCCATCATCGCCTTCGTCTAGCCGTGATAGCTCGGACTTGTCCCCGAACTTGTGCTGGGCAGCAGAGATGGTGTCCAGAGTGGGCCACACGAAGTTTTCATCGTCAAGTGGCCGCAGCAGTAGTCGGCCCTGCTGCTGTTGGCGTCGGGTAGTCACTCGCCGCAGGCTGGTTGTCGTTGGTATCCGTGCCCAGCGTGAGACCATGTCGGCCCACACGTTTTCCTCTCCTGAGATGTGGTGTATTTCATGACGGAACTCCCCGAGCCTCATTGCCCACCGCAGCAGCTTCCCCCTGATGTGTTTCTTCACAGTCGTGTCGGGGGCGAAAACGTGAATCAAGTTACGGTGGTCGCAGAATAATCGGAAACCTGCTGGTCGGAGAAGGAGGTGCGGCAGCTTATCACAAGCTGCCACAATGGCAAAAGCCTCCTTCTCAATTACACTCCAATTTTCCTGCGACCCAGAAAAAGTTCCACTTAGACAATGCAGCAAGAGGTGGTTTTGATCTGCCACCATTTTGTCGCTCTGCCACTTTTCCACGTCCGTGACAATGACGCTCCACGCAGTATCCGAAGCGTCCGTGAACACAGACAATACCCCATTGGGGCTGGGGTGGGCCAGCATGGCCGCGGACGCAAGACAGTCTTTGACCTGCTCGAACGCAGCTTGCTCTTCCTCAGTGAACGTTACTGGCAGTTTATTAGCTGCTCGCTTTGTTCGTTTTCCATTCCCCAGCGTCACATCAAGACGCTTCTGTAATGTCTGCACATACCCAGCATAGCTAATCAAACTGTCTCTCATCCAGTTACATGCACAGAGAAATTGCTGTAAGTCACCTGCCGTGGACGGCAAAGGCATCCCGCGTAGAGCCGCAATGCGTTGCGGGTCACGGCGAACGCCATCACCGTCGATGATCTTGCCACACCATTTCACTGATCGCTGAAAAAGACTTGACTTCGCC
>BSXT01018969.1:0-16043 GCA_030267785.1 Phytophthora fragariaefolia
CATGCCAAGAACAAGTTGATGACCATCAACATGGACGCCGTCGAAGAAGAACTCCACAAACTTCGAGAGAGTTTTCGACTCATGCATGAAGAAGTTGTTGAGCGCAAGGAAAGAACTCGGCTCTATCAGATGATGGCGAAGGAGGGAAAGCTCGAAAACTTTACCGTAGGAGACTTTGTGTTGTGGTCTCGCGTTGATGAGCGACTACGGGGCAATAAGTTGATGGTTCGTTGGGTAGGACCGTACCGAGTGACCGAGGCTCGCGAGTACTCGTTCGTCATCGAACATTTGATTACGGGGGATGATTTTGAAGTGGATGGATCGAGACTCAAATTCTATGATGATACTAGCCTGGAGGTGGACGAAGAGATCTTAGAGCACGTTGCCAAGCAAGGTATCGTTTTGGGAGTCGAGCGTATCCGCGAGCACCGCTTCAACCCCATCACTAAACAGTGGGAGCTACTCGTATCGTGGCGCGGACTACAAGAGATTGAGAACTCATGGGAGCCTCTTGCGAACATGGTGCACGACGTTCCAGTCCTAGTTGCGAACTACGCAGAACAACAGCACGACGAAGAGTTTCGAGGCCAAGTCAGCGAAGCGTAGCGGGAAACAGAATTTACATGTTGAAGTGCGACGGACTCTAGGGGGGCAGTGTAGCCGATCCTGGCCGGTCTCGTGTCCGTCGCGATGCATATCGTAGGAAGTAGGGCAAAGCCCAACTTGGTGCCTCGAGCTTCTAGAACTTGGGTTCTAGAAGCTGTACGAACTCGTGGCTTGGTGCAGCGAGCCAGACTAAGCAGCAGCAAGTGGTTTAAGTCTCACACAATACATTTTGCTTTCTTTCGATCACAAGCAGATGACCACACATTCTCAAGAACAAGCGCAAGTGCAATGACACCCCCGACACTCATACCACCAGCCCAAAACGGCACTGTACAACCGACATCCGTGGACAAACAAGATCCTCATACCTTATTAACCTATCAGCCGTTTTATGGTCCCTCCGCGAAAACGGGGGGTCGCACTGTACTAGAAATCTTGCACTACTGTACTAAGTAAATAGACGTTCTGATTTTCTCTCTCTCTAAAACGACAGCAATATGTACTACTGTAGTGCTTGCGTCTTCGGCAAGCACTCGAAACGTCAACACTTACAACGCTAGTACAGTATTAATCTCTGCTAATACTCCAAGCAATTGAGTGGCTATCTATCGAGGGCTGCTAAAACAACGATGGCACGTCGGTACAATTTCGTGTTGGCGATACGATAACGATTTACTAACTAGCTAGAGAAGAACTTCTGTTTACAAAGTAGCGCTATCCTCGTCATGCCGCCCACGTTCGGGGACACTGGCAGAGGTTGGTGAGCTGCTAGATCGTTGTCGAGGTGGAGTCTCTACTGCCGGGGCGTCCTCTACTGCTGATGGCCGCTGATCAGCCGTTAGGTTAGTGCCTTCTTCGAGTTCAGCTTCTTCGATTTTTGCTGCAGCCTGCACAGGGTCGTCGTCTTGCGGGTTCGCCATGGTGACGTCCGCGTCCGCTTTTGTGCCTTCCAGATCCTTCATCGCTGGAAGTTTTAGTTCAGGCACGTTGTTCTTGGTTGATGTCGGCAACTCGGTCGATGAAGTCGTGGTGCTGACGTTGGATTCAAGATCAATTTCTTCCATTTCGTCGTCGTCCTCGTCGTCGATCACAAAGCGGGGCACACGCGGGTTGGAGTGTGCCATGGGCGTGGGGCTGCCTTCGGACGAGGATGCGTCGCCGCCGAATCCCCCCTTGTTCTTGGCGCGGGCGCGACCAGTGGACTCGCCGCCGCGCTGCAGCATGTAGTCTCGGTAGGACGGCATGAAGTTGTGGTAGGCGTCCGCGAGGATGTCCGATAGACTCAGCACCTCCTTCATGTTGTTGAGCACTTCCGAGTCGGGCAGTCGGTCGAGGTTCCTCTTGAATTGGCTGGAGTTGAAGGCCAGCAGGTGCACGAAGGCGAAGGGCACCATCTCGACGCACAGGATGAAGTCCTTCCAGGCGAAGGTCTGCTCGTTGGTGATGCCCGGGATGAAGTCGAGCAGGCTGTTCTGCCAGAAGGTGAGGAAGACGACGCTCTTGACGGCGAAGAACTTGAGCACGGGGTTGAAGGGCTGCAGGATGTGCCTCGTGGCCAGGTAGAAGATCCAGAGCCCGTAGAGCGCGAGCGAGTACGACACGTTGTAGACCACGACGAGCACGAGCTGGTAGGCGAGCGTGTGGTACTTGCCGCACGCCAGCATGAGCAGCGAGAGCGCGGCGAAGAAGGGCTTGACGAACACGAACTGGATGGTGGCGCGCTTGCAGAGCCGCAGCAGGCGGCCGTCGCGCCCGAGCGGCTGCAGGCAGCGGCTGAGCGGCCACGGGTGGCGGATGTCGGGCTCGCTCTGCATCTTGAGCACGCACACGGACTCGCCGCCGGCGAAGCTGAGCACGAGCGCGAGGAAGCTGTAGACCACGAAGGCCTCGTAGCAGTCGCGGATCGAGTCGAAGTACAGCGCCTGGTTCACGCAGGCCAGCGACAGCAGCGAGCCCAGCGCGTACACGGGCACCACCACGAGGATGCGCACGATGTAGCGCTGCAGCTGCGGCCGCGAGTAGTGCGCCAGGTGCTGCACGATGTTGTACGCGCTCAGCAGCGTGGCGGCCACGCAGCAGCCGAAGGCCAGCAGCAGACTCTCGGCGCGGTGGGTCTCCACCCAGTTGAGTGGCAGCCCCAGCACCTGCGCGTGGCCCGTGGCGTTGCCCAGCAGCAGACTCGACTCGTTGATGGCGTGCATGGGCGTGTCCATGGCGACGGCGGAGGGCCAGGAAGAGGAATGAAACATGATAATGGGCCGAGGGGCGGTAATTGGGGCTCCGACTAGGTGCGAGACGTTTGCGATTGGCGGAAAACCAGCTACGAGCGACCCCATTGGCCGAACGTATCCAGAGACGGGACGGCGAGGGTGGATATCCGCCCGACAGGAAGTCTCACGGCACAATGATTGCCTCTTCGCGGGCAGGTGGCGCCGAGGATTGCTGCAGATCCGGCTTGGCCGCGACGCCGCGACACGGCGGCACGTTGTGCTGGCCACGACGCTCGCTGTTGCGGCGGTCGCGGTTTTCCTGCCGGGGCGTTTCTTTCTTGCGGCCGCTGATGGCGGCGGAGAGGCCAGCATGACGCCAGGCAAGAGCCTCGCTTTATCGACGGGCGTAAACAGTGCCAGGAGGGGGTGCTCGGTTCGTGGCGGGAGCTGGCAACGCTGAGACACTGTCGTCGTGACAGTAAACCCAGGGACGGACGGATGCGTGGCGAGCTGTCTCTTTTATATGGGCACTGCGGCGGGGACGTTTTTATAGTGACGTTGCGTGCCTCTTGCAGCATGCTTCTCAAGTCGTTAAACCAACCAGTTGTGATGCAAAAACGTGAAACTACATGTAGCACCGAAACTCCTTCGCGCTGAGCTGCAAGTTCGATAGCAACGGACAAACGGCACGCACGGGTGCAGGCGATAGATTACGCCGGTTGCCAAAATCCGAGGCGAGGCAAGCAAACACAGCTCGTGTCTGTGCCGAATGTGTACTGTACACCCACCACACTATTTGCACGAGTCAATGACTTCAGCACGCGATGCCATTGCGTTGTACCAGAACCTGACGTCGATAGCACCTGTATAATAATACATGCAGGGCGTTGGTGCAGGGCTGGCTCAAGCGCCACTGGCGTTAGATACGTTTTTGCTCAAAGGTGCTCATTTTTTTTTGCCAATTAGCTAAAAGATGTGAATTGTAGGCTGAGAGGTGCTACCATGTAATCACCGCAGTGATAACACTCGCACTGGCACGATGATGTATTGCGCAGTGTATTAACACAAATATACACGCAGCTACAACTCCCACGAACGAACCCCCACATTGGGAAGTCGTCCTCATGTTAGCCCTGTCCTCGCAGCCCCCAGTGGCACGATCGCTATGCTCACCAAAAGCAACAAGCTAGACTCGGCAGACCCCCGCTTAGTTAGGTCAACAATGTTTAGTGTGAAGGGAACACACTTGATTATTGCTCCTTGTTGGGGTGCCTCGCACCGTGTATTGTAGAGCAAGTTGATCTGAGAGCTGCTAGAAGTCCTATGCTGATCTGATCCGCGTGAGTAGTTTCATAATGGGTTTCATGTTGGGCTGATTGAGTGGTCGCTCCATCGTCGCAAGTCGTTGCTAACGCCACTAAACTGGTCGCAAGTGGCGTCAAGGTCAGCGATCTCCAACATAGTGATGCTTTCGCCGGCAAAAAGCATTGCGATTCCTCTGCTGGAGAATGTAGTGGACAAAGGCATGGAGTCAGCTCGTTGGCCCGTTGCGCGTGGGAGGACGGTAAAAAGCGTATTACACTGTACCAGTTGAGGTGAAACGTCTGGTCTGTGCGCTGCTGCAGGAACTGCAAGCAGACAAGGAATAACACAGGAACCTGCACGAATCCACTTGCAGACTTGTGCTTTAAATGGAAACGGAAAGGCCAAGAGTCTCGAGCCAACTGTGGACAAAGTCCATACATGCTCACGTTTTATCGCCAATAGGGGGGGGGGCAGAATTAGAAGATGGCACTAAAAATACCATGCCGGCGCTGCCAAAATGACCAGGTGCTCAGCAAAATATCACCCCGGTCAGATATAAACTGACCGACCATTTGCCCTGACCATCAATGAGCACTTCGGTTGAAATTCTAGATTAAAGGGAAATGTGCGAGAAATGGTCAACCTAAACAGGTGAACCATTTTTAGAAATGTTTGGGCCACCGGACATTAAAAAATGGTGGTCATTTCAAGCATAAAATCATCACTGAAAATCCACATGTTGCAACGACACCTTTTAGCATAACTCGCATCTCTTAGCATAATGGCAGAAAAGTGAACACCTTTTAAAAAAAAGAAAAGCCCTTAAATAAATAAAAACTGGAGATTTATATCCGGGATTATTACAGAGAAAGCGAAAGCCATCGAGACGGGAGTAGTGTAGCTCATCAAGTAAATGTTAAACTTACTCACATCCACTCAATTTTTACTGAGCATGTTAAAATGACCCGGATACGAAGTACTTTTCAGTACCAGGCTCTGTTGAGTTCTGTGCGTATACCAAACCAGCAGCAATGGACACCAGCCCCGGGATTCTGCGTCAGCAAGATTCGTTGACAACAGACCCGTGATTTCCGCGAAAGTCTGTACTACTCGTACTTATGACACACTTTTACATAACGTATAAAAGTCGTTGTATACATACTATGTACCTCGATTTTGGGGTGGCATTTCCAGGCATTTCAGGTTCGGCAGCTGCCTAGTGGGAGCTTCGATACTAGCATACAGGAGTTCACGAGGAAGGTGTGCGGCATGCGGATGGGGTTGGTAGCAGTGCATCAGAGCCATGGAACTTGAAGGCTTGCTGGCTCATGTCGTGGCGAAAATGTGAGAAGCGCTCGAGCGCGTTGGAAGCGAAATGCTTACGTTTTAAAAACAGACGAGAAGTTGCGTCAAGCTTGGATACGGATCAATCGATTTGTTCAACGAGCAGTGAAATGTCGAACTTTCGTCCGTTGATGATTACTACAGTACGTACCGTACATGTACTGATGATCGCTTAACCCCTCACAGATCTCACCGTATTGTAATACATGTATCCAGACCCTCATCCAAGAATGAATGATGTCCTACAACTATTAACCCTTTCGTTATCGCCATGCATTCACTGTTTGAAGGGACACCATACAAACCCCAAGTTAAACGCCCTAAAAGGGGACTTAAAGTTCCTTTCTATTGCATAAGGTTGCAGAGGTTAACGGCCTGAAACGATGGAGAGATAGAGGTTTTACGCGTCCTTGCAATACAAAGTCACCTCATGTACATGTACCATTGTACAGTTAGTATCGGATTGGCGGATAAGCTACAAAAATAGCAACGAGAGCAGTACCGTGGGGACCATATGAAATAAAATCGCAGAAGGACGCAGTCTTCAAGAGCTTCCCGGCAGGCGCAGCCTTCCCGCTGCACGTGGCGTCCTGCACTTGGGTGCCCCCCTCTAATGGGAGGGCGTCCCATTTGAACCCCGCCTACTGCGTGCGCTGCATGCACATATATGTTGGCCCACGAGATCTCACTCCACGGGAAAGAGTGCGTGCGCGTGAACGAGCTTCCAGACGTGGCCGGCATATACAACGACGCAAACACCCCAGCAACGGCGCGACGCTGACCTACGCCGACAAAGGTCAAGAAGCCGACACGTGGGGGTTCGCGCAGATTTGCGTGACCTGCACCGCAGCCAGCGCTGCAGTTCCTAAGACACGAGACCGGGGTCGAGAGCTGCCAGGTATACAAAGGTGTGATAATGTTATCATTCATGTTTGAAATGCACTAAATTTGCTAACACTATGCTCCACTATCTGCGTTAGATTTCTGTTGACCTCGGCGCTCTTTCATGAACGGATGCTGCGCTTTGTTAATCGTCGAAGTTCGTTTCAAGTTGCCACCAATTGAATAAACTTGCTTGGGCTAGTAAAATAGGTGATATTTCTGCCAGCATGTCCAAGCCGGTTGCTGACACAGATGAGGTTTTGTTGGATCAACGGGATACGAGCGCTTGCACAGCGCAACTTCATGCGTTTCGCAATAGTCTGTCTTTTGAGTAGCCTTTCTGCATTCTAAATCGCACACTGTGCAGTTCTGCTTCGACCGGCTTCTCCCCTGAAGTACCATCCAGGACTCTTTTGCCACGCATATCGGTAACGGAGTCGCAGGCGTCACAGTCACAGTCATATTCGACGCTCGAATTGACGTTGATGTCTCCATTGTGCTGTTAGTGTACACCATACCACACTCATTATCGATGCGTTTCTTCCACTCTCCATTGAAAAGCTCTCATACGAGTGCTGTCACAAATGCACGGTGACTATCACGGGATCTGGGCATCGATGTATTATTGCGATCATCACCATATCTGCTATTACGTGCTAGGCCATCACAAATGTAGGCATTACATTTGGCGATGTCGATCTGGCCATGGCGATTTTCTTATGCCATTTCTGAAATGAGTGACCATCGGCTAATGAAAACCGACCACGAAGTTTATCGTGACGGTCGACGCCTTGCATGGCAGAGTTATATTCAGCAATACAAGTCGGGGCGGTGAAAGCGACTTCTTTGTCCTTGATTCGGCGATATACAGTAGATACATTAGAAGCATCGGCATTAGATACGACATTTACTATAGAGCCATCAACCCAACTCGCCGCTACAAGCTGTACAAATGCCTTGCTTCATGTAGCCACAAGATTTTTCATCTTTCTTTCGTATCATCGTAAAATGAGGGAAATGTTTGCTAGAGGAACGCACGGTGCCACGCCCATATAGACCAATCGATCTGAGGCTCTCCAAAAGCAAACACGAGATATAAAAGCTGTCTGTGTTTACGATTCGACAATAGCCTTTCAAGGATGTAGTGACTTCCATGACATGGGAGCGGATATCGGATGACATCGCAGTGAGATCAGCGTGATGCCATATATCTTGGTGTGGGATCACACCATCCATCCGGTCATCAATTGTGCTGGAGCAGTGTAACTTGAAGCTTACAACGTACCACGATGTAGTGCAGCAGCAAGCGTATAACTTGAAATGATACTTTCCTGTAGGCTTTTGCGGGTTGTAAACTATGATATGCCGAGCATAGCGTGATCGACACGCAATACTAGCCTCATCAACTGCCACATTGCGTCTAACGCTCACATGGCGCAGGCATCGCGATTTGAGAATGCTAATCAGAGGTCGAATTCTAGCAGCAGGGTCTCTCTGCAAGTCGTTGGGAGTGACGGCCGAACGAAAACTCAAATTTTTACGGATGTAGATAAACCTACGCCATGTCATTATTGATTCCAAGCCAGTAGCATGAGCCCCAGGAAATATACTCGCCTCTTCATCAGCAACTCAATAGTTTCTCATTTCACCCTTGTCAACCAACGTCATGTACCGCAGAATACCCAGTAGCTTCATCAATTCATCTAACGTTACTGGGCT
Source organism: Phytophthora fragariaefolia (assembly GCA_030267785.1). Classification (NCBI taxonomy): domain Eukaryota; phylum Oomycota; class Peronosporomycetes; order Peronosporales; family Peronosporaceae; genus Phytophthora; species Phytophthora fragariaefolia. The sequence goes on from BSXT01018969.1 coordinate 8,067, forward strand.
CACCGAAGGGCTTCCACCGGCATCTGCGTACGTGTTCGTGCAAACTACCACTGGGCCCTAAAAGGACAAAAGAAGAAAAGCAAAAAAAGCCGAGGTTGCTGAGTGTCCAAATAAGTCTTTGGTTTCCTGACGTAGCTTTGTAGTATACGATCCATCAGGATGTGCAAATAAACCTGGAGGTTGCCCTATTGGTGATGTAGGTGAAAATGTCATCGATTCAATTTGTTCAACCTCAGCGGGACATAAAGGAATGTGAAACTCCTTTCGACCGCGAAAGACAGACCACTCACGATAGTTTTCCTCGTCCATCTCCTCAAATTGCTCGGTGAGAGTAGGGGTATTTGACAGATTTGGGATCACGCTACACAACTCCGTCCAGGACTCTCCAAATTGTAACTCGCCTTTGTGGGCTTTTGCAAACTACCGAACACCACGAATTACTACATCTTCAGGAACACTATGGACATGGCCCTTGCTTCGAAAACTTGTACAGGTCCACTGCAGTTCAAACATGGCGACGGGCAAAGCGATATTAGCGGTGTTTGGTTTTGTCTGTATGCTATACCGGGTCACAACACCAGTGAGGTACGTCGAACCAACATCCGGGAATAAACTATGCTGCTTCGTTCGATGGAGCAAACGCTACCCTGGCACCAACAAACCTATCAGTGTAGTGGGCTTACTTAGCTCACTACTTTAGCTTACACGTGCGCGCGACGTGTAGGAGGAAGGGTAGGTGTATTTAACTTAGATTAAGTATACTTAGCTCCGTAAGCAGTGTTAATCTCTAATAAAGACTTATTAATAACCTTTTGGTAGAAAATGAGAACTGAATTTGAATGTTAACTTTGGCCTTGCCTCCTAAAACTGATATCTATAAAGAGAGGACCTACCAACGAGTGGTTGGCAGAATCTCTGTCCTAATACATGCTCCTAATTGGCAGATATCTATTGCTTTCTGCCAATAGTAGTGCCATCTACTATGAATGGTGGCCACACGGGGGCCCCCCGAATGTCATCATTAGTGCATGTTGTACTAATGTGGAGGTTGACCGAATGTGTAGCCCCGCTACAATCAGCAGCAGCGCGGGTCCTATGGATCAGCTCCTCCTTCATTGCAGTAATCGCGTCCTGCCTTTTACTACACTTTTGGAGCCTTTCCTTCTGGTTCGGCTTACACGCTTGTGTCACTCTTTGGTTCGAGCAAGAAGTTGATTCTTTCGTCTTTGTGGGTCTTTCTGCTTAGATTTTGCTGCCGCCGTTGGTCTCGTGCTACGCTGAGTCAACGCAGAGACTAGTGGTGCTCCCATTTCTGCGCCACCATTTTCCTGGGGCCTTGCTGTCAGACCCAGGGAAGCACGCCTTTGGTCATCAATTTTGTTTGCGTCCAAGTGCAACCCTGTATATCTTGTGTAGCGCAATTCGCTACAATAGCTACTATTCCCAAAATCTTCGAGGAATCCACTATAAGGGCCAGAAAGTCTCAGCAACGCACAAACATAATGCGAGCCGAAGTGGTGAATACATTTCTTACACCACGTACAGTTGCGCTCAGTGCTGCACTCGTCCTTGCAGACAACACATATTGTTTGACCACTTGCTGTCGTTGGGGTTCCTGCCTTTGTACTACCCGCGAGATGGCTTGGCATAGCCTCCGGCAGTCCGCTTTGTGAAATTGCTTGCGAAAGCTTTATAGTGCAACTATCATCATACACCAATTCACTTCATTCCACCGAGTCTGAGAGAAGAGCATCATTTCGCTGTTGCTTACTTCGACCACATGAATGCCCAGTGCTACCACCACTACGAGAATTATTGGCGTCGTCAACGTGATTAGTAAAACTAATCTTTCCCGGATATTCTGGACTTCCATCACCATTGGCACAAACCTGCTCAGATATTGTGTCACTTGCACCGCCGCAGATATCACTGAGTGTCGTGATTTTGCAATCCCGGTCTCCGACATTACGTTGTCCAGTGCTGGTATACCCTCAGCAACAATATTTACATTGTCATCGACGCCAACCGTGCCGCTGCCTACCGACAGCAAGATCGAGCCACCATTAACCTCACTGGCAGCAGTACCCGTCGACAAAGCGATCGAACCGCTCAGTGCGGATGATGCAGGCTCCGCTGACACTGATTAATTCGTTGCCGCCCGAGACATTTAATGAGCCGCCAGTACTGTCGGCAATCAGTTTATACAGCTTAGCTTTTCTTCGCGGCGCGCATCCTTCATAAACGTCACAAGGGCAGGGATACTAGGAAATATTTCCTTGCGTCCCTGCCTCTTAAGGGTGGGTGACCGAGCGTTGCCGCGGAAGGCAAACAGGCGGTCAGCCTGTCTCCACCACCCGAACACCGTTCCGCGTGGCATCTGGAGTAGACGCGCAGCTTCCTCAACGCCAACTTGAATAGCAAGCTGCACGCCTTCGCGCTTCTCTTTTATTGTGTAGCGCTTTTGCTTTGGCGCCATTTGTGAAGTGATAGCAGTTTTAGTTAGGCCGGTAGGAAATTTTACGCTGACTACTCAATTTTACCCTAGCTACGATTCGCTACAAATACGAACGTTCTTGATTTTGATTCGCTAATAAATACATGCGTTTTGTATGGCGTCCTGGCTGTGCTATTGACTAACGCCGGGTTTTTATGTCTGCCGGCTTTGTATGTCGTTGTCTGTAGTTTAGAAGAAAGGCTGTTCTGTTTATTAATGGCCCTAAGGCTATCCTAATATATCTTCTTTCTGCTAATGTCCTATACAAATATCAAGTATAAATGTGTCCGTTTCGGAACCCCTGCGACTTCTTGGAGCGTCGGCGACCCTTGGCGATGACTCAACTGCAAGTAGAAAAGTCGTTATCAATAATCTCCTTTGACGGCGACGTCTCAGAGTGTATCCATATCTTTACTAGATTCCGGCTGTTATACCCTTTCCCAGTGGTGTGGCACACTAAAGCCGAGATCCACGTCGCGTCGTCATTGGTCCGTTCAACCAATCAGCGACCGCGGAATGCGTTGGGAGTCGTCCCGACAACGCCAGGGCGCTTTTTCAACGGCAGACCGCGGCAGCGTCTAGCAGCGAAATCCCGACACCACATCGTCCTGCTACCGGCCGTCATACTGACCGTAGTTGTCGGTTATGACCGTTATCGCTGCTGACCATCGTGCTGCGAGCCGTCGTTGCTACTGGCCATTGATATTGCTGCTGTTGGCCGAAGTTGCTGGCTATGGTCGTTGTTGCTACCGGCCGTCATGCCGCTGGCAGGCGTTGCTGCTGGCCGTGTTACTGCTGGCCGTGTTGCTACCGGTCGTGTTGCTACCGGCTGTCGTTCTGCTCGCAGGCGGTGCTTCGAGCCATCATACTCGTGGCCATCGTTGCTGCCGGCCGTCGTGCTGAGCGTCTTGCTACCGGCCGTCACGCTGCTGACCGGCGTTGCAGCGGGCCGTCGTTGCATCCGGCCGCCGCTGCGCGCTGACCGTCGTGCTACAAACCGTTTTGACGCTGCCCGATGCTACTTGCATGCTGCCCACCATCGACGAGGATGGCTGTCGCGCCTCATGGTGGGTGCGCCTGGATGTCAACCTCGTGTTCTACCGCCGCTCGCCGATGACACTAAGGATTAGGCTACTTTATCAACTACAATACATTAGGATTTGGCTCGCGATTCTCGTGACTTATATTCCGGTGGCCACGCTTACCGAGTAAGCCCCGCCAGCGCTATCAACCCACAGGATCTTTACTAGCCACTGAACCCACGGGAGCCTTCCAACCCCACGTTCCCGATCTTTTAGGTACATCCGGGTCATACAAACACGAGTATATTTACCCATCACAACTTGAGCTGCCCAGCCTTTGGTTCACTTTGAAAGCTTCGCACCCACCACAAACACATGCCGGAAAAACGAAAACAGCACGCACAATGCACTAGCGATCATACTGGCAAGCGACGACAGTAATTACGGGCGAATCGACCCGCTGGTCCAATGAATCTCGGTACGAAATTTGTTATCGAAGAAGTACTATGTTATGATACTAATTCGTTTAATACGTTGCGCTCAAGATGACGATTTGGCGCCCGATCGAGCAATGTTCAGAGCTACATGGCGAATTATTCGTGACGCTGGATAGGCTTCCAAGCGCCCGAGTAGAAATAGCCTTAGTGACCTGTACCGCTACATTCCTCCCGACGGTAACGTGAACGGAACGGAGGGAAAAGACTTCTTTCTTGGAGAACAGTCACTGCTGAAATACTACAGGGGAACGATTAGTGCACGCCATCATGCTAGCGAGTTGGGGGTGTTCAACAGGACGGGGAATGTCCAAACCAACCCAGAAATGCTTGCTGGTTTGATACGCTGAAATATTGCTAATATTACAGAACGTTACGGTGTGTAGGCGCTTACAACGCATTCAATGATTGACTGTATGCAGCTGCAGGAGCCGCACTGGTGTGCAAGTTACATGGTGGAGCATAAAAACCCTGAGCTATCCCTAGAGAGAATGTGTCAGCGTATTTGCAAGGGGTAATTATACCTTAAGTCCTAATTTTATTGATTCTATTATATTTACGATGTTCTTAACAATTATATATGTGTAGCTACGGGTTTTCACCTCAAATGCCGCAGGAAGCCAAGATGTCAACTTCAGAATTGTTAGAAAAGCGTGCAAAGTTCTGTATTGAATTTTGGGACAAGTACAGCTCATGGAACCCTACTGAAATTTACAATGCCGACGAAACTGCTATTAACTTCGACATGCTGCCAACTCGGTTTTGGGCCCTTAAAGGCCGCAAGGACCCGGCTAAAATCGTTAAGTTGACTAAGCACACCGGACGAATGACCGCTGTACTTACGATTCGAGGTGATGGTACGTCAATTTTTTGTTTTTGTTTTTCTGCTATATTTGACAATAAATAATTTTATTTTGCTGTTACAGGTAAAACATTGCCGATTCTTTTCATCATTCGAGGCAATATCGGGGGCGATATTGAACGCGACGAGTTGCCGACGTACCCACCTGGTCACTACTACACTGTACAGGAACACGGGTGGATGGATTCGACAGGTTGGAAATGTTTTGTTCCGAATTTGCTTAAATGTGCATTTGATGGCTACGCTGCCCTTTTACTGGATAATTTTGATTATCATGTGTCTGAGGAGGGGCAGCGGGTAGTTGCCGAAGAGGCAAATGCAACGGTGCCCCCCCTTCCGCCTAATACGACGGCGGTCTGCCAACCGCTGGACGTCGGCGTGATGGGCCACTAAAGGCAAATCTGAGAGCCAAGTTTCGCGGTATCAGCGGAGGCACTGCTAAAGAGAAGCGCCTCCGCGCAACTAAGTCTACTATTGCTGCGTGGGAAGAATTAGAGGAGACAACCGTAATTCGTAGCTTCGAGAAAGCAATCCCTAGGTATCCAGAGGTCATGTTCTGATAATATAGTCTTTTTTCTACAAAACACATGTATTTTATCACAGTTTGTGTACACCCAGCCTTGAAATCATCGAATCAAAATTCTGCCGGTTTTTTTGTCTGTTTTCACTGGAGTACAGTTTACTACGGAGGATATTATTCAGTCATGCCGGCTTTGTATGTCGTTGTCTGTACATAAGGGCGATGTTCGGCATTCGGTAAGTTGCTGTTTGCGTCTGGATAAACCTGGTCGGGAGGATCATGCCTGTCGGTGGATACTGCTACTAGTATTTTAGTTGGTGTTCATCCTGGCAAATCCAAGAGACTGTGGATTTTGTGCGTCAGGGTTAGGGCGAGTTATCGCCACATATTGGGGAAGGCAGAGCGCCACCCTTTTATTAATTCCCGCCGGAGTTTAGCTCCGGCAACCTCGTATCAAGCCGTAAAGGGCTGGGAACCTTCTTTCTGAGGGCCTGCGAGGACTGAGTTTGCGCGAGAGTATCCTAGCCGTAGCTCGTGGCTAGGGATGCTGGACTTTGTGGGTTAGCCTAAAGGAAACCACGGCGCACAAGGGGAAACGATCAGCCCGAGGAACGGGTGTGGAGTAGGGCCTTCGGGTTCTTAACCTTTCCCGACAAGCCTACCGAGTTATCGTGACTCGGTGGGTGTTGTTGAGGGAGTGTGCCTTTGTACATTTGTGCAAAAATCTGGCGTGTTCCAACACGACAACTGGTGCCGCGACCCGGGACTGGCGTGACCATCTTGTATGTTGTGATTACTGCAGGCTAGCCTTTTAATGAGCAACAAAGGAGAAAGAAAAAGAAAAAAGAAAAGGAGAGAAAGAGAAGAAGAAACTAAAACAAGAACATGAAAATGACGAAAGGATCAAGTTCAGCGGTACCAGCTACACCGATGAAGTCCGGCGGAACGCGTGGCGACAACTCGAGCACGGCTCTGATCACGTCGCAGCTCGATTAAATTGCTGAGCGCTCTGTCAGCTACGATGACGACTCGAGGACTGGATCCGACGCCAAGGATGATGAAGACCTCAATCTCGCAACTATGACCTGGAGGAGAAGGCGCCAGCGTCTATGGCGGTGACGCCGGACACTCCAGAAGATGCAGTGATGTTCGCGGGACGAAGTGGAGGGGCTCGCCCCCTGTCACGAAATCTCGTGGGCGAATTTAATGAAGATGATGGCCCAGAACCGGCCTACGAAGACTTTGAAGATGATGGCGACAACTCAAAATCGCCAATAGTGATGACCCAAGTCACAGAACAAGCTACCGGCAACCGGCCGCCTCTCAATGGAGCCACACCGGCAGCCAACAAGGTGCTCGGGAAGTGCTATGAAGATATCATGTCCAGCGACTGGGGTGAATTGTTTGAGCCGACGATGATTCGTCAAGCAGTGAGCTCGCGTGGCCCGTTAATTCTACTACAATTGAGCAAGTAGCGAAGGATACGGTCGCGTTTTTACAGGCCATGGGGCTAAAAGCGACCGAGTATCCGTCACCGTCGACTCTGGAATGCTGGATTCCTGCGGAAGCAGATGCCGAATTATGGAAATGGAAGAAGAGACTTCGTTCAGCCTTCGGAATGACCAAGTTCTCCTCTAAGCAGCAAACGCGCAGCGGTTCAGCCGGAGTAGTCACTGACCCCGCGCTGGTACCGCTGCCACAGACGCCAAAGAAGATTGAACAAGGAAATCTGAAGCCGACGACAACTGGCGGAGTGTTTAGCACCACAGCCGGACGGTCGCCGTATTTTCAGGACTCTCACATGGTGACGCCACGCTCTGCAAAACGTCAGGAGCGAGTTGATCGTGCTGCCGACAACTCAAAAGCTACGGAAAACACGCGTCGAGGCACTGGAAAGAGCATGCGCCGACGTTTTCAGGCTGACGATGACTCATCCAGCGAAGAAGAAGGTATGACGGTGATGGAGGCGTGCAAATGAACGAATATATGCGCCAAATCCGAGAATTAACCGACTCTGAGCAGTCGAACGCGACACCGAGGATTGAGGTGGCGACGCATCGACCACTCGGACAGATCAAGCCGTTCTCGGGACGAAGAAATAAGAGTGAGTACTCGATGCAGTGGCTGCGATCTTTTATCTACGAGATGAAAGGGACTCGTGCGCCACCGAATGAGTGGTGCATGCCTTTTGAACTGAGTCTTCATGACGGAGCTCTGCACTGACACAGACAACTGCCGAAGAAAACCAAACGACAGTGGAGTGCGCTCAGCCAAGCATTCATCAAGTACTTTTGCTCCCAGTTTAACCAGTCAGCAGAGAGTCGCTACTATTCGGCAAAGCGAGAAGACAAGGAGCATGTATGTGACTACCTCAACCGATTAAATGGATACGCCCGAAATGCCGGCATTCAGTTCGATAGCGGAGGACGCAAGGCGCGCGACCATGTCCGACGATTTTTGGAAACTTGCGGTGACCGTGGTCTCGAGCGCCGACTGTGTCATGTGCGCGTCAGAGATATTCACGAGCTGGAGGAAATGATTACTGACATCTTGAGGATTGAGGAGCGAAGCAGCACTCGCGACAG
>BSXT01018973.1:0-33816 GCA_030267785.1 Phytophthora fragariaefolia
CCCTGCCACCACTGCCAACTGACCACGGCGAGTAGTGCAGCGAGCCCCGCGAGCGGAACGGGGGCACTGCAACCATAATAATGAATTTTATTAATTTAATACAAACTAGCGTAGCACGGCACTGCAGTGGTGCACATACTTAAAGCACTAAGAAGCATAGATTTCGAGAACAGGGTATTGGTTGCCACTTTATTATATTTATATTAATTAAAGCGTAGTGTAAGTATACACCGTATAAACGATGAATCAGGGCCACGATTGCCATAGCCATACTTAAAGCACTAGCGTTCAAACGATAGCACTACTGTTTAGCGGTCTGGGCAGTGGTTAAGCGTACACCCACGACGACACGATAGACACGATATAGACGGAGGACGATAGGCACAGCATGTATGGTAGACACGATAGACACGGCATAAACAGAGGACAATTGGCACGACATACACACCAGACACGATAGAGACACGATATAGACGGAGGACGATAGGCACGACATGTTTGGTAGACGCGATAGACACTATAGACAGGGTAGACATATAGCCATGGTAGCCACATAGCCACGGTAGTCACGACAGATACATTCGATATGACAGACACGAAGGGCAGGGTAGACACGATAACCACGATCCAATTGATAGTCATGTTGGACACGATCACCATGAAGACACGATAGATATATACAGTAGACACGATACACAGCGGACACGATAGACACGACAATCCATCGACTCGATTGACACGGTAAACACGATAGACGCGACATACACGATCGACATGGCAGTCACGATAGACACTGGACACGATAGGCGGTAGTCACAATACAAACGATAGACGCGATTAACACGATAGGCACAGTAGACGGGAAAGTGACAATAAATGTGATAGACACCGTGTATGCGTGTACGTAAAATATCAATACTACAAAACCCCAACAACAGCCCACCTCCGCTTCGCTCCGGTGGGCTACCCAGTAGTGGAGCGAGCTGGCACAGCGAGCGAAACGGGTTGGGATCCAACTTACACCACAGCAAACTTCGCCCGCCGAAGCGAAGCGGAGGCGTGCCAGCCCAGTAGTGGAGCGAGCTGGCACAGTGAGCGCAACGGGTTGGGACCCAACCTATACCTACCGCCGCGAAGCGGCGGCGCCCGGCTAGTACTATACTAATATAACATGTTTCTTCACTTCAACGTGAATCTGATTCCGTGTCTGAGGATATCAAATATGGCAATCCGCATCAAACCCTCCAATTAATTCCCCGGACCTGCTCGTCATGGCCGGCGGCTTCGCGGACGATGCAGCCATCGTCCTGGACGGCGACGCGCGCGTGGTCCCTCGCGACGCCCTCGCCCGCCTGCTCTCTCTCCCCCGTGCGTCTCTGCAGTCCCTTGCGATTGCCGCGGCCTCGGAGCTCGCCGGAGACGTGATCCGCTCCCCCCACCGTCGGATCGCAGTCGACCAGCAGCCGCCAATGGATGACGAGGCCTTCGCAGCAATGTCTGCTATTGTGGCGACCTGCGCGAGGGATGGAGGAGCTCGGACGCCAGCGGAGCAGCGGTGAGAGCGGATACAGAGCCACCGACCCGGTGCATTCTCTTTAATTTTATATTCTGATACCGAGCGGCTCGCATGGTGCACTTCCTACCCGCTTAGACAGCAGCTCTTCGCTCTGGGTGTAGAGGGCGAAGAGCAGCAGGTGACGCTACTGTTGGCTCTGGCTGCAGTTGTGCGCGACGTGGAGAGCGTGCTGGAGAATGCCAGTACGTTGGAGAGGGACTCGGCTGAGGAGCAGGAGCGAGTCGTCCGGAGCTCTAACTGCGTCGGTCGTGTCATGTCGTGTCTTGCTGCTGAGCAGGCTCCGACTTCGCCCATGTGGTGGACGTGTCGTGGCGCCTGGACTACGTGCTGCGCTCCAGCAGCGCAGGCAGCATCCACGAACCCATGTACTTTGTGCAGCTGAAGCTGCAGTCGCCGAGCGCTGCCACGCAGGGACTCCAGACCGTGGCCTTCTCCTGCTCCGTGGAGGAGCTGCGGTCGCTCGTGTACCGCATCCAGGAGGCCGCTAACGAGGTGGAGAAGCTTGCCGCGGGGACGCCCTCGCAGCTCAGAACCAGCGTGTGAAAAGGGAAGCAGAAGGAAATGCAAACCAAAGGGCTAATATATTGCTGTCAGGAAAGCTTGATGACGGTGGTCCTACTGACTAAGCTCTTTTGACGCAATGATCATCCCGGATAGTTTCTTCGCGTGGTGGATCGGCTTATCAGTAGCGGTCATTGTTTTGGCTGACGACGACGTGTCCCCTTTCGAGCAGCTGGATGTCTTTCTCGAGCTGTGTGAGCTCCTTCTCGAAGGTCTCTTTTCGCCGAACCTTGCCGAGTGTGTCAAAGACAACGTTGTGGCATAGTTTCTGGTACTTGGCATTCACGTGATCCCACTTGGATTTTAGCGCATCTACAAGTGTTAGCCGCTCACTCTCGTCCATAGGCTCGACTCGGTCACGGCTATCCTCCTCCATCAAGTTGTGATTTTGCCGCACAAACTCTTCAATCATAGAGTTTTCGCGCTCAATTTCGTCCTTCACCTGGCTCAAGTATCTTGGAACTTGTCCGTAGTCCTCCTTAGTGATGTAGTGCGGTGGCTCATTTTTCGCGCGAGCCCGGTTGCCCGGCACTGCCAGGATGGTCTCAACCGCGTTTGCCGTGACAAAGTTCTTGGCGGACTTCAGTCCCATGATGGGCTTGTCGTCCCTCTTGACGACAGGAGGCCTTGTCGCCCCAGAGTAATTAAATTTGCTTGCTGGGGGCCAAATAATGCACGACCATGGATTAGTAAGTTGAGGCCGCTATCAGCAGTAAAATCACTTACGCTTTTTGGAGACAACATCAGTGGGGTTTCGTTCACCCTTCCGAATAAATGACTTCGGGTCAGGCTTTGCAGGTAGGCGGCCGAAGCCACGTGCACTTGTCGGCTTCTCCATCTTTTGGGCCGATCCTAGGTTAGCACCTGCGAGCTTGGTCTTGCCGTGCACGCCGAAGGTGCTTCCTGTAGGCTGCACCTTCGGGTCGAACTTTGAACGATAGCGCTCTGGTTTGGCAGGATCCACGTGCACCTTCGGGATCAAGTTGTAGATGCACTCGTCGCGCTGCATTGTCCTCCGATCTCCACGAGAGAGGTGGATGATGTCTTGGCTGGAAAACAGCTCCAAAGATGAATGACACAATGGTGGGGTTGCTTTGGTTTCGGTTGTCTGCACAATCGCAAGGGAAGAAGCAGGAAGCAGAGCTATCTTCGGCGAACAGTTGAAGTCCATGTCATGTGCGACTTGCTGTTCATGGCGACTACATTTAGCTTAGCTACATTTTATCTATTATCTATTTGCAATTTCTTCTTATGCTGCAGCGGTGTCGATGAGCACTAGACACTGGAGTCTGCTCATTCACATGCCTTGTGCTTGTGGATACGTACAGAATTGGGATTCATTTCTTCGTCCACTCTTGTGAAGTCATCGTTGTCATCGACGACATATTCCACTGGAGTGGTGTCCACCACCACCATAGCGGGAGGAGGCTCAACTTCGCTGACAATAGGAGACGACGAAGTCGGTGTGGGTGTTGTAGCCGCAACAGTGGGTATCTTGGTAGCATCTTCCTCGTGCTCCTCCTCTCCTTCGGGATACCATCCACCCGCGTGCACTTGACCGAATGTATCATCCGACAGATTAAGTGATCCAACCGATGTAATCCTGATTTCTTGTGTGCTCATTCGCTCGGTTGACGGTACCCTAGTTGTCGGAACCAACGTTATCTGCTCTATCGCAGTCGTAGTCGCTTCCGAAGTCGTGGGAGCAGGTGTTGGTGCCTCCGGTTTGGCTGCAGTAGTATTACTGGTGGTGTTTGCATTGATGGGGTCCATCCCGAGCTTCTGAACGAATACGCCATTGTTCCAGAGCTGTATAAAGTGTTCCGGGAAGAAGACACTAGCATCGGGCCCTGGAAGTGACCGGTCAGATTGTCCCGTGCATTCGCCGTCACTTTCACCAGGAGGCTTGACCCATACATATCGGTTAACATACTCCGAGCCAGTATTCGCGGTGGGTAGTTCGCCTATGCCTGCCCAATTGGCATTGCACCACTCGTCACTTAGAGGGCTCACAAAATTGCGCGACGTGTCCACGATGCACTTGTACGGACGACCGCTGGCTTTGATGAACCGTTCACATGTAGTTGCCATTTTCACATTCGAGCGGTAGTTTGATGTGTTGAGCGAAATACCCTTACACTTGCAGGTTGGATCCACCGCGTGAACAATCTTCGCCACAGCAGCCGCTTGATCATCGTCCGAGAGTGTCCAGTACCCTACATCCAGATACATTTCAGCATTGGGGTTCTGCGATAGAATGTCCATCGCCACTACAAGATTCTCAGCGTAACCTTTGGCGCTACCACACCCTCCGTCAGCCAAAAGACCAATCGCGTCGGGCTCTAGGACATATACGATTTCTTGGTTACCTGCAGCATCAGCAAGTTGCTGCAGGAAAGCGCGATAAGCATCATTGTTGGTATTCGAACCAGCAGTTGAAAATCCGTGAGCGCAGTCCTTCTGGGGTAACCCATAGACGACAACGGTGGGTGGGATTGTGTCTTGGTTTGCGTCACTACATACTGGAAGTACGACGGACTTGGCCAGCGCTGGGATATCCGGTACACGATCCGTGTACCATTGTGCAACCTGTTGCTTCGCAATGAGCTCAATTTTGTCTTTTAAGCCGGGGTAAGTCGTAATCGCGGACGGATATGAGCCACCCAATGTCGTCTGGCAGGAAGATGAATATCCTGCGGTCGTTGTAGAAATCGAGAGAGCTGAAAGCAACAGCGTAAGGTAGCGGCTAACGGGCCTCATGGTCAGTGGAGGCTTTAGTGAAGTCGGGAATGCAGACTAGGCTACGCGCTGGAATGTCTTGTTGAACTGGAATTGGCAGATTGTGAAGTGGATGTAATTGAAGTAGACCGTTAGTCCCTCCCGCTCAAAGTACACACACACCAAAGCCAATTCATGAAATCTCTACCTCCCCAAACCACCACAGAATAAGCACAGCTTGGTCAGCTCCGACATCTGTAGCCATTGTGCGCGAGGTCATCGATGCCGAGTACTTGTAGTGCCATTTGAAGGAGGTGAGAATACCGTAGCATAAGAAGAAATACTTAGTATCATTGTTTGTCTCGAACCTGAGCGAAAAGTAATAGGTGAGACCGAGACATCCCATAAAAAGTATATGAACAACTCGTCAATATCTGGCCATTTCCATCGGTCTTATCCCACCACAACTATCCTTAGCCATGAGGCAACTACACGATATCCTCGGTAGTAGAACGCAACACCTTCGATGTTCTGCGAGGTGGGGATATTGCACGATCCTTGGATTCCACCCCCACGTCTTCACCACGAGGTGAGAGACCATTATCGCCGCACTCGGCATCCACTAAATCGATCTCCTCATCTTCATCGTCGTAGTTGAGTTGCTTGCTGCTGGGTGTAGGAGAGCCCACGTCTTCATCAATACGTGAGTATTGCACATTACTTCTTCTCTTCTGAACTCCTGATGCTGTTTTTTTTCTTGTAACATTCTTCTTGGTTCGTCGTCGTCGACGACGAAAGAAGATCACGAGTATCACAAGTAAAACCACCCCTGCTAACGAGGACATAGCAACTGGGCCTGACCATGACACTGGCGATGGCAAGATTGATGATGAAATCGAGGCTTGCTGGTTGCTGGTTGCCTCGGCAGGTGCACTACCACTGGAGCTGGCATTCAGATTAATGTCGGTAGTCGCAGTGGAGACACTGGGGGCAGGGTTCGTGGCGTCGGAAAGCGTTGAAATGGGGAGAGATGAAGGAAAGCTCGGGGGGCTGGTACCAGAGCTGGCTGTGGTAGATCCTATCGATCCAGATGTAATGGGCAAGCCAATGTTCCGTGTGCGGACCGATTTCAAGCCAGTCACATCCTTGACGTCAGAGCAAATCGGGGGGCTGGTAAGATTGCTTGGGGATCCTTCAGCGCGTTGCTTAGCACCAAATTGCTCGCACGTGCCACAGCGAGGGAGCGGCAATGGTGTCCACGTTTGAAAGCGTGGCATGTTTGTTTTATCGGCAGATATGTCGAAATGAACAGCTAGTAGCGTACAAATACGAGAAAACGTTAGTTCGGTCGCTTGTCCACGCAAGGTATCACACCAAGACGTACCGACACGGAAGAGATGGCAGCTGAAGGTATCGCGTACAACCAAGTAAAGTGCATCAATTTCTTTCATGGATTGATGAAAGTCATCTCCAAAATGAGGAATCATCAAGATGTGACTCTCCTCGGCAGCAATCCGAGAAAACCCCTCCGGCTGTGCCACAAGATCAAGAAGAATAGCATCACTGGCACTCGTTCCATTGATGAAAACCGACCCCAGCAATTCTGCAGATGCAGGCCGCAATCCACTGTTTGAAACTGTCACCTCCACAGATAAAAATGAAGAAGTTGAATCTCCCTCCTCGATTGCTCCTAGCTGCACACCCGTCACCTTCAGTGAGTAAACGGGTCCTGCCACGCGCGCAAGCTGCAGATTAGTGTAGTGAAGTTCAGCTGATAGTTTAGGGACGTCTTCACGAGGTGGCCAAAATCCCGGGACGGATGCAACTTCAAACGCTGGTCCAACCTCGGGAGACATGGCAAAAATGCCGTGCGCTTGCCACATCCAGTCGCTCGTCTCACCGTTTACGGTGTACAAATTGCTTTCCTTCCAAGACTGTCCGTACTCGAATCCATTAAAATGCGCGAGCTCCCGTGCCAATGCCATAAACACCGAATTGTTTGGCTCTGCAGGCACACCTTTATCCTGGCAAGCGAATGGCAAGTTGAAGTACTTGCCGAACGAGTGGTAATTGAGCGCAACACTGAAGTTGGAGGTATTTCGTTCCACAAGATCGCGAACAGCTTGCGTTTCCGGCTCCGAAAAAGCTCTAGGACCATTGTAATCATCGCCACAAGGCTCGTTGCTACTACCCTTTTTGTTGATCGCGAAGCAAACATCGTAATTGCGGTTGAGATCAACACCGGCATCAGGAGGACTGCTGTCACACGTCGGGGCTGCGCTCTTGCGCTGACCAATTTTATTGTGCTCCCATACACGCATCATTTCGTTATGCGCGTAGCCATCAGGATTTACGACGAGGATGAACCAGAGCTGACGTGATGAAAGCAGTTCCAGTGCTTCCAGGTCTCCATTCCGATAGTCTGTCGTTAATATATCGATCGTGTACACCATGTTCTACAGGTTGGTAAGCATATGCGAGTTAGCTTAACAAGCTGAGACGTTCTGAGCAAGACCACCTACCATCATGGAGATTGGCTGTAGCGGCGGGAGGGGGGGGGCACGTATCAACAAATAAAACGTTAAGTTTTCGTTCGGCAAGACGGGTTGCGTTGAAAACAAAAGGTAGTTAGTTACCTCGCGAGCGTGATGCATGCCCGTATACAGTGCTTGTGGAACATGTTGGTCGTCCGCAGCGTAGCAGGCACCCAAGCACAGTGCACGAAGAGGTCGCTTTTCCACTGATTGGCCAAGCAGTTCCACTTTTGAGATGAGCGGAAACGCATCGGCAACCTCGTTGATATAGGACTCCACTTCTTCCACCGACAGCGAGCCCTGAATCGACCCGAGGCGGGGAGAAAATGCTGCGCAACAATATCACGACCGCAGGTCAGCAAGAAAGACCCCCCCCTTCTTGCTTGCACCCAATTTACTGCGAACGTACACTCTTGTGATCGACAATTACTCGAGGTCGAATGGCGCGGGGCACAAAATGGGTCCGATGCATTAGCCGAGCTCAGCTCAATCCGCTCCACCGCCAGCGTCACCTCATTGGCAGTCTTGTCGTCGCCCTTGACTTTTAGTTGCAGAACAACGTCACCACCTCCGCTGCCCGCACTTTTCTCATCCCCAACGTCGTGGATAAATTCTTCCAGCAGCAGCACCTCGTCCACATACCAGCGCATCCACTCGTCGTCCCACACGAACTCCACCTCGTGGAAAGCGTCCGTCGCGTCCTACAGAGAGCACCACCTCAGCCACCACCCCACCACCTTCCCCGTACACACGTGAACGCACCGCAACACACGGCAGCTCCGCCACGAGCGACGTGTTCTGCGAAGACCCGACAAAGACCTCGTTCTTCTCGGCACCTTCCGGCGCAGAGCCCACGACCATCGTCAGCCCATGCAGCACAGGCAGCTGCACGCTCAGACTCGCGTGTCCTGCCTGCAGCTCAGCATCAGCAACAAGCACAAAAGCAAGAAGCAGCAGCAGCAGAAGAAGAAGAAGACATATCGTCATTGTTCAGATATTGTGGACAGTATGCCCACTAAATACGTCCATCTTGTTCAAGAACGCAGACGGATAATACTATTGCAGTGTCCACCTGGGGCAATTGGGTCCTCATTGCAACGCGGTGCAGCGACCGGCTGCCGTCCCCTGCGACGGAGATGCGCAGCTCCGCGTCCGCCCGCAGCTCCAGCGCCCCGCTCGAGAGCGACAGCGCGGCCGCGGGCGAGCTCTCCCAGGCCGCGCGCGGCTGCTGCTGCAGCCCCGCGAGGCTGTTGGCGGCGGAGGCGTCGGCCGCCCACGCGCGCGCGAACTCGCAGCGCCGCGCGCGGTGGATCTGCAGCGCCATCACGTCTGACGCGTCCGTCCGGCGACCCGCTCAAGTAGATGTGAATCGACTTAGACGGGGGGGGCCGAGCTGGTTGCAGGCTGCAGCGATTGCCGCCTGGGCAGGTGCTGGCTGGGCCATGTGCTGGGCGAGCGCGGGTGGCAATCAAAGCCGCACGTCGTCCGAGACGACGGGGAGAGAACGCGCGGACTTTTGCTGCGGAAGCGCTGGCGGCGCAAAGTGTCCCTCGGCCCGGAACTGCAGTGCAGAGGGCTCAGTACATGGAGCCACGAGGGAAACGCTGATGAAGAGCTGAGCTGGGCTCCGTATGCAGGGCATGTACAACTACATGGACATGTACATGTACATGTACATGTACGTGTATCTTTGATTGATTGATTGGCCGGGGTGTACTTCAACAGCGGAACCCACGTCGCCGATTACTGTAAAGTGGCTTCGTACCGCAGGCCAGAATGATGACGCGCTTTTGGCTCAGCTCAGCAAAAGTGTTTGCCGTTACATGTACTGTATCGGCATCGCAACCTCCCCATTCTGCTGAGGCTGCAGCACCTATCCAAGCCAACCCGGCTGCTGTTGCCGTTCTAAGCGTTCTCACCTGTCGCTAAAATCCTGTCGAGCCTGTTGTTGATCCACCGGCAGCTCAGGCACACGCCGTCACTTTTTGCCAGAAATTGCGAGGCACAACGAACGCGCTGCAGGCTGCAAAGAGCCCTCGAGCTCGGCTGCAGTATCCAGCCGCGTTGACCCGGTATCCGATCGGATACCGGTACGGTGTACGACTGGATACGGGCCGTGGTCGATCGCGCTGGAGTAATCTTTACCGCGCTCCCCGGTCATGTACATGTACATGTATACATGTATACATTACCGGGCGGGCGTCGTGCCAATCACCTCTCGCCACGACACGAGGGTGCCGCCGCCGCGGGCTCAACTACATGTATCCACATGGTGGTATCCACGCAGTGCGTGCAGCCATCTTTACCACCGCCGACCCGAGAGCAGGCTGTCGTTACGCTACCGTCGCTCCCAACGGCGAGGACAGGCCTGCTAGGTAATTTCCCCGCTCCCCGTCCAGCTTCAAGCGCCCTCCGAATCGGAGGCTCACATACCGGTACATGAACTCCCGCTACAGTCCCAAGCGCCCTCCACAACGACACCTCAGACCGACACCGCACGCCGTACCGGTACAGACCGGTCGGTATCCACCTCCAGCAGACTTGCCTTTCACTGACTTCCTGCGCGCAGCAACGGGGCGATTGAGCCTTCCTCCCCTACCCCGCGCCAACCAAACGCCTGCCGACGCCTTCCACGGCCACAACCGAACGGGACGATGGCGACGCGCGCGGACGCCGCCGCGCTGCCGCCGGCCGAGGCGGAGGCCGCCGCGCAGCAGCAGCAGGAGCAGCAGCAGGAGCAGGAGCAGGAGCAGGCGCAGGCGCTGCGCTCGCGCGTGAAGGCGCTGGAGCTGCGGCGCCGGCCGTCGGACGACGCGGACGGCGCCGAGAGCCACCGCTCGAGCCTCGTGTCGCACCAGTCGCTGGCCTCGGCGCAGTCCGCGCCCGCGACCGACTGGCTGCGGCGCGCGCGCGCGTGGCGCCGGCGCGACCAGCCGCGCGCCGACAGCAGCCGCGGCGGCGTGTACTACGCGCCGCAGTCGCCCGCGCCCAGCACGGCGCCGTCGGAGCGCAGGGGCGCCGTGCTCACGGAGGTGGGCGACCCGAGCTTCGCGCTGACGGTGCTCGCGGCCGAGCGCGCGCGCGACGCCGACGCCGACGCCGACGACGCGCGCGGCCGCACGCCGCTGGACGCCGTGCACGCGGCGCTGCACGGCGCGCCGCACGTGTCCATGGAGGAGGCGCAGAAGTACACGTTCGCCATCGTGCTGCAGCACACGCAGCAGGTGCTGCAGCTGCTGAAGCGCCGGTTCCCGTCCCGGTCGGCGGCCTCGCTCCGCAGGGACCTGCCGCGGCAGGTCGGCGCGCTGCAGCAGAAGTGCGTGCGCCGACTCATCCAGGCGGGCCTGGGCGTCGTGCTGCTGGACGACGCGCGTTACGATGACTACGTGGACGGCGCGCGCGGCAAGGCCGGCGAGGACGTGGCCAGGAACCTCTGCGTCTTGATCGACCCCAAGAAGAACCCGGACCTGCTGCTCCACGAGTTCAAGCGGGAGCTGGACGAGCTGGCCATCAAGCGCGGCGACGCGCTCGGCCGCCTGGCGGAGGAGTCGCTCGACTCGCTCAAGGACATGTGCTTCTCGCCCGCGCTCGAGCTGCAGCTCACGCACAACATCATCCAGAACGCCTTCAAGGACTACGACAAGGAGGAGTGGGTCATTGACGTCAACAAGGAGCTCACGGTCAACGACATCATCGTCGAGTGCTTCCCGCTGCACGACCGCGCGTTCAACAGAAAGTTCTTCGACGAGTACCGCAAGCGGACGTTCGACCTCAACCTGCGCAAGGCTGCCGCGGGCAATAGCGACCGCTGGGCCGTCGAGGAGCTGCGCTTGCACTTCGGCGAGCGCGTCGCGTTCCTCTTCGCGTTCATGCACATCTACACAAAGCACCTGGTGCCACTCACCGTCTCCTGCCTGTTCTACTACCTGTGCTTCCGCTTCACGTCTGCCCCACTTTGGAAACAGTACGTGCAAGGCTTGGCCGTGATCGGCGTGTTCGTCGTCTGCTTCTGGGGGCCGTCTTTCCTGGTGTGTTGGGCTCGCGAGACGCGCTTGCTTGTTGAAAAGTGGAATCTGGCCAAGTACAAAAACACCGTCTACGAGCGTAATGATGACAACCCTGGATTCAAGTACACGTGGGTGAAGAATCAACTTACACACGAAATGGAGAAGGTCCCCAAGCAGCGCAAGAACCACTGGATCCAGCTGACAATGTTCTTTTTCGTGCTAGTGAGCGCCCTGATCCAGTGTGTTTGTCTTGTGCCATTCATCCAGTGGTATGTCTACGCTAAGAACGCTCCGACTTGCGATGCATGCAACGGTGACACGGATGATCAATCGTACGCCTGTATTTGGTTTATTACGTGCTTCAATTCTACCACGTCTGCTCTGGGTACCGATCGATGGGTGTACATTCTCATCCAGGGTATTATCCTGGGTTTGCTGATTGATATTATTTTCTTTGAGCTCTTCAACTGGATGTCGGAAAAGTTCGTGCAGTGGGAAAACTATGCGAAGAAATCCGACCACGAAAACCGCCTGATCCACCGTCGATTCGTCTTCGTGTGGAGTAATTGGTTTTTCTGGTTCCTGTTCATCTCGTTTGTCTATCTCCCCTTTGGCGACTCAATTCTTAAGTTCTTCCACAAGATTGGTCTCGGTGCTCTAGCACCGTACGACTGGAACCCAAATCTTCTCACGCTCGATACACTGTTCGTTACGCCGCTCGTGGTCACACAGTTCCTGAATATGCTTCTGGAGACGATCGCCCCATATCTATTACGCAAACTACGTGGCCGTCCCTCTATTGGTTGTCGGCAGGCGTCTCCCTTCACGTGGTGCGTACGACACGTGTCGCGAATCTTCCAATTTAGAAACCACCAGCGAGATGCCACGCAGCCCTCAATGAACTACAGCCCGCAGGAAACTTCAAGCACTGTCAGTGGTCCTAGTAGTCGCGGTATTAAGGACGGCGATGCGTCAGTCACCAATCTGACATCAGCTCGTTTAGCCCAATTGGTGCAGAAAGACACGGGATTCTTTGTGAGAGTGTTGCCCATGTCGGACGACTCGAACAAGTATTCGGCGTATGAAATTCTGGCGGAAGCAAAGCTACCGATCTTCGATCCGGTGCTGGATTACCTTGACGCCTGCATTCAGTTCTCGTACGTGATGATGTTCACTGTGGTGTGGCCGTTGTTACCGTTTCCTGCTTTTTTCAACAACCTTCTGGAAGTGCGAGGTGATGCGTTCCGACTGCTGTTTGCAAACAGACGGCCAATGCCGCGGCGCGATACGTCGATCGGCGAGTGGGCCACTGTGCTCGCGTACGCCAACATTATTGGTGTGACTGTAGTTTCAGCGTTTGTGGTAGTGTACCACTATGGCTACTTCGTGACCGACTGCAACTTCACCTTTAGCAGCGCCTATATGGTGCCGTTCGGCACAATCGAGGCGAATGAAACTGCTGACCCAAGCACATGCGTGAACGAAAGTGACACTTCGAGCTGGCGAATGTACCAGATTGTGTTGTTTGTGGTGCTAGAGCATGTAAGCTTTTGCGTGCGCTACTTGGTGATGCAGGTCGATAAGACGCCTGCCTCGATTCGTAGCTCTGGCTATCTGCGTCTAAAGCAGATTCAGCACCTGACGGCCACTCCCGCTGCACCACCTTCCCAGCTCGAATACGTGCAACGCCTGCGCGTTCTGTTCGAGAAACATGACATCGATGGTGATGGCCACTTGGCGGAGCCCGAGCTGGTCCAGCTACTAGCAGCCTGGTTGTGCAAGCATCCTTCGGAGCTGCTGCCGTACTCAGGACTCATCTTCCGATACATGGATAAGAACAAGCTAGGCAAGGTGCCGTTCTCCACCTGCTGCCTTATGATGCAGCATGTGAACCACGACCGATTCTTCTCCTGTCTGCTGGGCCTTTACGACCCGCTCAACGGAGCCTATAACGACGAGATTCGCCGTACGTGTGACCCCATCGAGCTGCATCGCGTGTTAAGTGAGGTTTCTTCTGAGGTGCAGCAACGTCGCAGCAACATGAGTCGGGCATCCGAAGCCACAGACGCCTCACGCCCGCGAGACTCTACCTTCTTTTACGTGAATAGCTAAATCGACAGACCAGTTTTGCTGTTAAAATTGAATATTCTTTTCGTATTATGCTGTAAAAAATGGATTTCCCTACTACTGATCCAACAAATTATAGTCCTTGTTGCAGCATGCACCCATGCGGGGTAGTGTGCTGACGGCAAGATCGGATGGCAAAAGTTAAACGAAGTCTACGAAGCAGCAAATTTGGAAGTGGTGCAATCACTGCATTTTTAGTTATGAGATGCTGTTTGGTCCGAGTATAGTCCTAAATCCCGTCTAGGACGTTTCGTACTGGCATATCGTTTGCTGTGTGCAACGCTAACAGCTCAGTCATCATCAACGATTGTCGAGCGGTGCTTTCTGGTGTTGTTGAATCGCGCCGAGTGGCGTGCCTCTTGCATGTTTGGTATGACAAATTGAACGAACAAAGCATTATAATAAACAATAAAAACAATAAACAAGCTCTCAACTTGGCCGCCTCAAGTGAGAATTCTCGTACTCGTGATATTCTAAGCCTTCAGGTCTGGAATCCTGGCAGAGTCGCCGTTTCTGAAATTTGATATCCCCGATGTGGCAGGGGCTGTTGTGCGATGCTGCGCATGCAATACTCCCAACTTGATGCAGGTTCATTAGAATGGAAGTGACATCAGTGTTGTTCTGGCGCCATCAAGCCAAATCGAGTTCGTTTCATAACGGCGCGTGCGTGCGTGCCTACCCTTCGTAGAGGCCCCAAACTGAAAACGAGTCTCATAAGAACCATCCCACAGCAAGCCCTATATTTACTGACCGGCCCCATGTTTTTGTTTGTTTGACAGTCCCATCACCATGCTGGCTGCTTGGCGTCGCAACGGTCTCCGTGCTATTTGTTGACGGCGCCGGTCTCGAATTATACGGCGAGACTTGGAGTGTTTTGCGTTGAGCGCTTTCCACAGGTCCGCTCAAGCCATTTCGAGATTTCCCGGCTGACGACCGCTTCAACGCCCTGTCACGGATAGCAACACACCAAATATGCAGAGTAGTGATGAAACAACAGTTGTTGCGCACCCAGTCTCCGAGGCTAACGTATCTTCCACGCGTTGTCGGTACAAGACGGGTCGGTGCCCGAACGCTCGAGCAGTCAAAGCGAATGGGACATTGCTACTGCTCTGCGAGTACCATCGCAACCAGCAGAACAGGACCAAGAAGCGAAGCGACATGAAGTGCCGCCACGATCGCGCCAAGAAGCGTCAAGCTCAACGAGAGAAGATGCAGAAGAAACAGCAACCCATTGTCCCCATCTTCCAAGAGAAGAACGCGCTATGCTGGGCACCACTCACTTCAATCGTCGCACCACAGTTCGAGGAGTATGGTACATCGGATATATCGTTTTTCGGGAGTTCAACGGTTAGCGAGGGTCAAGACAAGCCACACGAGTCAACTAGTCCGACGGCCATCGACTTTGATGTGTCGACGGTGAACTGGGCGCCGCACTGCATGTCTCCCATTACTACGGCGCCAATGCGTTTGCAAGAAAGTAGCCTGGAGCCAGACGACATTTGGCTCTTTGAGTATTTCATCCTCTGAGATCAGACTTTATGTTACCAAATCCTCGGCGGCGATCGAGAAAGTACTAAGTACTTCGAAGTAGTGACAGTAGCAGTAAGCTGCCCCTAATAAACGTCAGTATTCCACCATGCAATACTACAGTGATAAAATGAATATCAATACGTAGTGAGCTCGCGCAACCTTTGCTTCACACGATTTATGCAAAAACTAAGCTTTGGTATTGACGCCAAACGACGAAGTACACGTTAACTACTGTTCTAGTGGCTTCGGAAAACCTGTGTGCTCGTAGGAATAGTATGTCACATCTGAATCTCACTAGAATCTACTTGCTACCATTGCGCTGGAATTGCAACTTCTTACGCAGCTCTCTCGCGGCACGCGAGAGCGCAGGAGAGAAGCCAGATACTGAGTCAAGCCCTGGCGGAGGAACGTGATACTCGAACGACTGGGACACATAGATAAACGCCACCAGGAGCACCAGCACGAGGAATGCCAGCATGTAGTAGATGTACTCGAGATGGCCGTTGTTGAGATCACTCGTGACCCAAAACGAGAAAATGCTGTTGATAGCACCCGCCACGATGAAGCCGAGCGTAGTGGTGAGCAGATTAAGAGCCTGACAGACACTCCGCATGGACTCGGGCACCTCGGAATAGAACAAGTCGTAAGCCGAAATGCTCGTCAATATCTCGGCCACACCCACGAGCACATACTGCGGCGTCTGCCACCACACACTGATCGAGGACATCGGCAACGTTTCTCCGGCTGCGCTGCAGTTAGAGGAAATGCCCTTGATCATTGGACTGCTCTTACGGATCTGCTCAACCCACCCTGCAGCGAGCATAGCCAGCAACGCGAAAACAAGGCCAGCACCAATCTTCCGCAGCAGCGTAGGGTAGATGCCCATCTTAGTCAGCAAAGGGTACAGCAAGCGGTCGAACACGGGGATGAAGATCAGAATCACGCCCGAGTCGACAACATTTAGCATGGCAGACGACAACAACACTGGTTTGCCTGAAGCCCCTTCGCTGCCTTGCACACGCAAGTCCATCTGACAACCCTGCACGACAAAGTTGGAATTCATTTGGCCGTACACCGCCCAGAAGATGATAATAATGCCCAGGTACGGCGCGAGACGAACCACCTGTGCCGCATCCTGCACTTCTTGAAACGAAAACGACCCGCCATTCGTGCGCGTCGCCAATCGCAGCCAGTCTGTCGCGGCCCCGGAGAAAATGAGCACAAACGTGCCATACGCCACAGCTCCTGCACCCGCCAGCGCCACTGCCATGTGCGTCAAGTCATCTTGAATGAAGTACGACGCCGTCGTGAGCACGATACCGGGAATGAACGCCAGCCCTCCACTGAGCACAAGTTTGCCACGACTCGAGCGTGAGCCGGCCTGAATCAGCACGGAAAAGAACTTGCTGAGCGCGCTGCCCTTTGGCGGCACACGTCGGTATCTTCCCTTTCCGGCGTAAAACACCAGCGCCGCCAGCACGAACGCAGCTGACGGGATGGTGAACGACGCGAAGAAGCCAAAGTCCGCCGAGATGTACGGCGGGAGCCCATTGACCGCCAAATTGGTCAGCACTGCGTAGCTGAACGTCGCCCCGACATTAATCGCCCAGTAAAACCAATTGAAGAAGCTGTCCTTCTCCGCTCGCTGGGCCGGGATGTTGACGTCAAACTGGTCGGCGCCCAGCACGACGACGTTGGGCTTGATGCCTCCCGCCCCGAATCCGACGCCTCCGAAGAGCCCCAGCATGAAGAGCGGCAGCGACGACACGGCCGGCAGCGACGCGAACACGCAGAGCGCGAGCCCGCCGATGTAGAGCAGGCAGAAGAGCACGATGGTGCGGAAGCGGCCGAGGTGCCGGTCCGCCACGTACGCGCCGAGCAGCGGCGTGAGGTACGAGAGCGACGTGAAGGTCGAGTTGAGCTCCGTGGCCAGCACGGTGCTGAGCCCGAGGTTGCGGTGGAAGAAGATGGGCAGCGAGCCCGAGAGCCCGTAGTACGCCAGGCGCTCGCAGAACTCGGTCACGAGTATGAAGGAGCAGACGCTCACGATCACGGAGCGGTACTGCGGCGCGCGCGCGCCGTCCGCCTGCTTGGTGGGCAGCAGACTCGCCTTCTCCCCGGCGTTCGGCCGCTCCTGCAGCGATTCTTTGCCCGAGTGCGGCGCCATGTTCAGCGCTGCGTCTCTCGCCCTCTGGGTCTGCTGCGCTGGTCTCCAAGTCTGCTGCGCTTCTCTCTGGCGCTCGATCCGCTTCGCTGGTCTTGGGGCGCGTCCTGCTCCGCCACTTGCGCTCTCGGCCGCAAATTGGCAACTGAGACGTCGGAACTGAAGCAGCCCGTGGGGCACCGCGTAACGGCTGCGAGCATACAATATTCAAGTGGTTTGGGACGTGACAAGAGACGTGGCGACGTGACGCGCTGAACACTGGACCAATCACGTGGCGGATAGATTGCGGCCAACTTCAACATGATTCGGCGGGGGCACGGGGGACTCGACTTGACAAGGTTAGATAGAGTGATCGCACATGTACGACATGGACATGCACGTGTTGTACTGGGGGTTACCCCTTCTGCAGGTACGAGAAGAGGCCGCGCATCATGACCTTGGCCTCGCCCAGCGCCTCGCCCGCGATGTCGCGCGCCGTGCTCGTGACCGCCTTGGCGTTGTCGAGAGTGGACATGGCCAGCGTCTGCGCGTGCTGCACCGTGCCCTTGACGCGCTTGAGCTTGGACGACACGCCCAGCAGGCGACGCACGTTCGCCAGGAACGACACAGACCCGCTCGCGTCCGGCAGCAACTGAAGTGACAGCGTGCCGTCCTCGTGGCCAGAGGCGAGCAGGATCACGGCCTCCTTGGGGCCGAAGCACGTCGCGGAGATCAGGGACCCCACCGACGATGGCGACTCGTACTCTTGCACGGTCACGAAGCTGTAGATAACATCAAAGCACGGAAATGTGTTAGGCGCCAACTATTGATCGAACGACAAACAGACGCACTTACTCTTCGATGCGGCAGATACGGATAATCCCTGGACATAGTGTGAGGAAGATGAGGTCGCCCTCAGCCGATACTTGCACGTCCGAGACCTCCTCTGCCGGAAGGTGATGCGACTGAATCAGCACACCCGACAAATTGAAAATCTGACAGACGCTGGAGATCACTGTTCGCGTTTCTGCTCCACTTCCTGCCTCGTTGCTGTCGTCGGCGGTGGTCACATCTCGAGTGATACTCGTGATTGCAATGACGTATCCTTTAATCGAGATACGTACTCGAACGAGCTCTCCGCCGTCCTCTGCAGGTTCGAACACGAACGCAACTTGACCCTCATCGTACAGGAAGTGCGCCATACCCACAGAATGCGAGCAGGAAGCTACAACACCTAGATACGTGCTCACGCAGCAGTCGACAATAGGGGTCGCGTGACCACGTAGAATCAGGATGGGACGAGGAGAGACCCGTGGCAAGCGGAATAGCATGTCAGGCTTGAGGCGAGAGAGACGCCACAGCGCTAGTGTCCCGTCCTGAGACCCAGATACTAGCAATTCTTCATCTTCTTGCGATGTGGAGACTACCACCTGGCTGTGGCTGTGATAGCTCCAACGGTCCAGGCTCAGACACGTCACTGCGGCACTATGCCCAACCACACTAGCCTTGCCGATCACATGTCCATTGTCCAAATCCAGTAGCCGGAAGTGCAAAGCACCACTACGTGCGCCACCTGACGCAAGTACGCGCCCATTGCGCGTAATAACGACAGGGAATCCCCGGTGCCACTTATGGTGGTGAACACTTTCCTCGTCATGATGAACGTGCTCAAAGACTGGTATCCGCGGAACGTAGTCGAATGGAGAATCATCGCGAGCAATTTCGAGTAGCCATGGACAATCACTGACTGAATCAGCTTCAGCTGCTTCTTCACCGTCAGCCGGCAATTCACCTAGCAAAGTGTCTACCTCGCTATCCCGCTGAGAATCAGTAATTGATGAGAAGCTGCCTCTAGGCTCTAGCATCGTTTCGCCGAGGTCAACAGCAGAGAACGTTTTTGTTGTCAATTTTGGAGACGCAGGACCTACTTGTGGTGAAGACGGCAGTGGCGGCGCTGGTTTCGGCAATAACTTCCAGTAGTAGATTTCTATGACTCCCAGATCGTTCACGCTAACGACTCGGTCGGGAAGAATCTTCAGCAACCTGATGCCGCTCTGGGCGATAGGCTTCACTGTAGCTACAGGACTCCAGTTGCGGCGCTTCTCTTGCGCAACTGGCGAAAAGTCTTGAAATGCTAGCGACAGCGGCCTAGGAATATTGCTCGCAGGTCCGCTAGAACTACCTTCCTTTCCTGGGAATCCTCCATTGAGAGGTGGACTTGCGCGTCCTGATACAGATTTACTGTTAGGCACTGGAGGGATAGCTGTTTTCCCAACAGCACTGCGCACGAACGCAGGATGACGCTTGGGGTGAGGAGTGGCAAAGAGTTGCATGGGACACTGACCAAAGTGTGCAATTTGCAGCTCCATGGATTCCCTCAAAAACGGGTCCTCTACCTTGTCAAGATCCACGACCCCGTAGTATGTCAGGTAGTAGAAAACATTGTTTGCTTGTAACGACGCTCGTCCGCGTTGCTTATAGCCAAAAATGAGGTCAACCCACAAGTGTAGATGGCGAGAAACATGCTCGCTCTCGAGTGCAGAGCGATGGATTCTAACAAATTCCTCAGGAGTACTCGCCCACTTAGGTAGCTTCACGTCATCTACCGCGTTCTGGTCGTGGCGTTTGCCTAGCGCATAGTTGTTCCTGTTTCGCAAAAACGTCCCATCGCTGGCGAAAAATTCTGGCGTTAGCTCTTTAACTTCAGACATCTGTGAGTTGCACATTCGCCAGGTCTCTTGAATCGAAAAGAAGAGGCGGTCAGGTAGGTCAAAAGTCCCGCCCTGCATTTTTTGGTGCAAGCTCGCAAAGGGTTCCAGTCGGAAAAGGAAATAGAGCACAACGCCTGCGCAGGTTGAGTAATGAGATCCATATAAAAACTTGGGGATCACTGGATCGTCGAAGGAATGATAACGTTCCCAATACTCTTCTAGCCGTGCTGCATTCAGGGCGCCAACAGGCTTCGATAGATCACGAAAATTCTGGGGGTCACTCAAATCCAGTGTGGAGTCTTCATAATTTGAAAGCACCCAAGGAAACACGGGGTACTGGGTTAGATCATTGAAACTACGTCCCGCGAACGTGTTCAGCGCCATTAAGTAGTCGAAATTGCTGATCTGACGGTTTTGCCATGCTTTGGTAGTCGCAGCCAAGTGCGGAATTACGCGTCCTGGCCACTGCTTCGGAGTACTTCGAGGGAGAAAGGAGTACAATACTCGCACAAATTCATTGCGTCGCTGCTTGGTTGTCAGTGGAAAATCTAAGAAGTGAGTACTGCCATTACGCAGAAAAATCTCGATCGCCGAGTCACGTAGTCGGTAACGGCGGAGATAAACACCTACAAGGTGTGTATATTTCCAACGCCAGCAACGGTGTCGTCCTGGGGCAGCTTCATCCACGCTTATTGTCGATGGCGCAGGGAGTGTGGCATCATCAAAATCAGTGGTCCCCGGGGCGATACCACCTCCAGGAGTTTGTGCATTCACGGGCAGCTCCTGCTGAGGTTCAAAGGCGATATGTTTACCGCACAGAGACAAACGACCAAGGACAACACCCTCGGGTACTACACGTCGACACGTTACACAAGCGTACACTTGATCATCTGGTGCTACTGCAATACCGGCACCTGGATCCAACCCTTTTTCACCTTGGCCTAACAGGGCAGAGCCCTTTGAGGAAGCAGAGGTTTGTGAGGATGAAATCTGTTTCGCATCATCCCCCGCGTTGCCTGCTGAGGCGTCACCTTTAAACTCATCAAGAGGGTCGTCCTCGCCCGCGGCACGTACGTCGGCCTCATCCCCACCCTTATCACCGCTATCTGTGCTAGGTACGTAAGTATCCGCTAACTCGGACGCTGGGAGTGTATCATCAGATGTGATATCTCTGATCTCGCCACCACGTTGCTGCGCCACGACGCGACCAACTCGCTCCAGCAAGTTCTCTCCAGTAGCAGAGCTTGCATCACTTCCTTCTGTATCACCTTCGAAACTGTGCAGCATTTCCAGGGGCAGTGCCATCGCTGACGAGTGCCTATGCCGCCTCAGGACGGACGCTTTCTTCACTGCTTGCTCATCGACGGAGCCCTCAGCTTCTAGGGCCAACAACTTCTCTAAGCTTAGCTGCAAATCCACATCGACTGTCCGCCGCATTCGAGCAGGAAAGGGTGTTTCGTAGAGCGCAAGCCTCCACATCAGCGTTTTCTGCAATGATATCAATGTTTCGGGTGCAGCACGACGCAAGGAATCATATTGGTTTTGCGAGCGAAAGGTAAACTCGTGTTTCAACCACAGTTTTTGAGTCCATTCGTGCTTTTGCTCACGCTGGGCAGAAAATTCAGTCATTGCTCGCTGCTTTTCACGGGTTGTAACGTCTCGCAAAGTCGCTAGCATTCGATTCTCTTCCACTTCAAGTGCTGCCCAAAGCACTCGCTCGCTGTCATCAGCATAATCCACGTTGGTGTATTTTTTTTCGGTCGATGCAACCAAACCACAACTTTCGTCGGAAGCATCAGTAGGGACTACAGGTTTCTGCAGCTCTTTTGCAATAGGGAAGTATGGTACCATATCTTCCGCTTCCTCGCGTTCGTGCAACTCAGTGTCATTAATAGATAGCGCGAGCGCATCTAATACTATTTCGACTGCCTGTTGCTCCGTAAGCTCACCAAGCTCATGCACAGATAGACCTGCGAGTCCAAGCTCTTCATTAAATGACCCAGACGTGCATATCCGAAGTGTCAAGCCCCGCAACAACACTAGCAATTCTTCCTTCTTGTGTACAACCAGCGCACGTCGAAGATCAACAAGTGCACGGAGGAACACGTCGCGCGTTGGCACAGATTCATACACGCGAAGCGCAGACCCAGTTGTTAGTTCCTGCTGAAAACTTTGAACGAGCACCTCCACCATACGTTCCATCATAACTTTAGCCGTGACGTACGGAAGCGAGTACTGCAATATTTGAAGGCCGGGAAAGAGGCCAACTCGATGCATCTTGTGCGTACTTTCGACTAGTCGAGCACAGATATCCAGCACGGCATTCAACAAGAAAATTTGCGCATCAGACCATGAATATTTGTCTGATATGCCATCAGAAGATGTATCTCCATTGTATGTCGTAGCTGAAGGCTTTAGTGGCAACACCAGCAACGTTTCGTGAACCAGAAACAGCAGACGCTGAACATTTTCCGCAAGCGTCCGGGACAAAATTGTTCGTCCCCTTGCCATCCGCTGTAAGACAATACCAATCACTCGACAAATCCAATTCAGAGGCTCACGGAATAGCTCCGTCTGATTGACATACGGGGCTACCTGAGCTAGTGGAGGGAGGGAAGATAATGCAGAAGAATTAGCGCTTCCATTCGTAGACTCATATTTCACCTGCATTCCTTTCATGGCCAGCAGCAAGTGGGTAAATGATCGCCACCCATGAGAGTTTCTCATCGCCATACACAGTAAGGATACAATTGTATCCAAAACTAAATCCTCTCCAGTCTTGTTAGCATCAAAACTGTAAGCCCGGCCGCAGCTTTCATCACTGGCACCCTTGCCAGCACCTGTACTACCCGTGGCGTTTGGCAGCTCGTTACCAACAGAGCAGGTCAACGATAATTCCAAAAGCGCATCTGCCCACCCCTTTTTCATCAAGAGTAACTGCTGCTGAATCTCTTCATCAGTCTTGAGCTTCACATTGATATCCATGAGAACCTTTTCGCGAAAATGCGGGGTGCTTTTTCCCAGCAAAATAGGCAAAAACGGTAAGATACCCTTTAGCGGCAGACTCAATATTCCGCTGACACCTTCATCGAACATATCTGCAACAAATGCCGAGTCGTTAGTGCCACCATTACGAGATTCCGCACCAACGTTAGACAGGCTTCGCAAGGCTGTTAACCTGATAACAGCGGCTCTCTTTTCCCACGTTAGCTGCAAACGCTTGCCAACAAATTGGTTGGCCATCTTAATCCACTCAATCAAACCACCGATTCCAGTGCTTATTTCACCTGGGGCTACAGTAATACCATCCTCGATTCCATTGTCGTGCGCTACCGCCGACTTGTTTGCTGCCGCGGGCGCGATTGGAAACAGCAGTGAGTCCTTTTTAGAAGGATCGTTCATTATGATGCTATGCTGGACACCCAGAAGCCATTCTGGATCAAAGTAGAACTCCATCATCAGCTCTAGAAATCCAACTGAAAAACTGCCTTGTCCGTTAAGGACTAGTCGGAGGTGCTCTTCGAGGCCACACCAAACAGTGCGACCTTCGATGGACTCAAGCCAATCCAGCAAATAAATAAACAATGGGACACACGCCATACGGACATGAATGGAGACGTGGGGCTCTTCTTTATCATCTTTGGTGGCGCTCTCGTCGTCAGTATCACTGTGTCGATCGTGCATCAGATATAGCAGACAATCCATAATGCTGGAACTGACCAGGGCAAACCGCATATCCAAAAAGGACACTGCTAGCCGTCGTAGAAGAAGCAGTAACGATGTACACACCGCAGAATCTTTACAAGTCATCAGGAAACGAACCACAGCGCGAATATCGCGGACGAGTGAAAACCGGACCTGGACAGAATGCAGCACGCTCTTCTTCGACGAGGCATTTTTATCATCCGCAGTGGTATCGGCGCTTCCAGATGAAGCTGCACTAGACGCCTGGTCGCTCCATACAATACTCTCAAGATTGATAGTAAACACACCTCCTTTGCGACCGGGCACAACCATCGATGGGGCCGTTGATGACGACGACGGAGTAGCTGGAGATGGCGATGGTCCCGATCCACTTGAGTTGGAGGCCCCACCAGTCCCTGTCTTGTTGCTCGCCCGAGCAAATGTAGTTTCCATTACTTCCTGCTCGAGCACTTCATGTACCTGCGTACTTTGATTAGTCAAACAGACCTCGATCACTTCTACCAAACTCTGAATACTTTGCTGTTTCCAGTGGTGGTCTTTGTCATCGGGCTCCGTTAATTGCTGAGAGTTTTGGCTAGACTCGCTCTCACCAGAAGTGGGTGAAGGCTGTGAAACCGTGTAAAAGTTGCCAAGAATTTCCAATATCTTTGGGATTGCTTGCATATTGTTGAAAGCTCGTGGATATTCGCAAGCGAGGCCGTACATCTGGTGATTGTATATCGACTGCGTTTTATAATCAGCTTGCGTCCATAATCGATAATCCATCAGAATAGCTCTTACACCGGAAGCAAATAGTGGGTTAGTTGCCCATATAGATACATGAAAAGGGTGGTTATTGCCAAACTCGAGGCTTTTCTTTGGCGGCGGCATCATCCCAAATAGGCTCTTCACCATTTCAACGCAAACGACAAGACTTCCAGGAGTCCATATAACAGAAAGGCACTCTTTGTGCTGCACCATGACGTGCGCCAGCATGTGGAAAACGTAGTTCTGTAGCACTTCTTGTTGGTTTGCCACATTACTCTGCAGCATACCTTTCAGGATCCACAAGATATCCACCACCACACTTTCCATTACCGCAGAAAGAGCTCGTTCCCGATTGTCTTCAGCCAAACGCTTCTTTTTCAATACTTTTTTGTAGGCAGTCAAAACATAGTCTAGCAACACCGGTAAAGATGACACACCCACAGTCCGATACCACGCCGCATGATAGTCGGGAAATATCATCTTCTGCGTGCTTTTGCCTAGCCGAGCATTTCGCTGCTGGATCTCAGCTGACGACCCTACTGTATTCTCCAAAGCCAACCACTTTCCGTTGTTGGTGGGCGTCGTGCCTTCACATAACCATTCCACGCCGAGATCAGCGTAGTCTTCGTTGACAGTGTTCTGAGCATTAAAAGCGAAGACAACCTGCAATTTGCAGAACGCCGCAAAGGAATCGTTCTCTGGAATAGCTAAAGGAGATGGCCCCAGAGCACGTTCATGGGTACCCGCAATAAGTCGGCTGGACTGAGCTGGCAACGCCGCAGACCACCGGTTAAACGAAGACACCATGGGTCCCAGCGCATACATCAACTCTATCACGCCTCGAGAAAGCTCTTCCTGATACATGGCCACACTCGCAATCTTCGCCTTAACGTTGCGGCCTCCCCCGACCGTGCACTTGGAGGCTGTGACCAGTCCAGAGGGATACACCAGTTCTTCCTTGAACTGCAGCTTGCTGTCCACGTGGCAAGTCACCTTGCTCTTTTTGACGTAATGCAGCGAGTGCGATATGACAAGCAAGTGCCACTCGCCTGGCACCAAGTGAATCTCTTGCTGGATCCTCCGCCACTCGGGCGAGTACGCGGCCGCCGCCGCAACCGCCGCCGACTTTTTCGCGTCCCCCGTCGCCCCCGGCGCGCAGCAGCTGACGTTGAGCAGCACCCCGCGGGCCCCGCCCCCGGCGTCCTCGGTGTACTCCAGCGACGCCTCCACGCCGAGCGTGTTGGAGCCGTTGGTGAGCCTGAACAGGTTGAACTTGGCGTACAGAAGCTCCTGCGCGCCGCCGGCGGCCGCCGCCGCGCGCTCGCTCTTGGCCTGCGCCAGGCAAAAGTCGACGTTGATCCACACGGCCACCGAGTAGCCCCTGAAGCCGCCCCAGTCCACGATGGGCAGGTGCATGCGGCCGTTGTCCCGGAAGCCAAAGTAGGCCGACGGGGGCGAAACGCGCGCGCGCGGCAGCACGTACTGGGACTGCGCGTGCTCCGCCGCGTCCCCCAGCTCGGGCGGCAGCAGCAGCCTGCGCGCGAACGTCCTCGAGAGCTTCTGCACGTCTCGGAGCAGCTGCTCCCGCTCCTCCACCGCGCAGCGCTGCTCGCTGGCGAAGCAGGCGAGCACGGCCCTGCGCACCAGCTCGTGGGCGGCTTTGGGGGGCGAGAGCTCGGCCGGCACGAGGCCCCCCGAGCCACCGCTTGGTGCGTTGGCAGCCGGAGCCTTCGCTTCATTGGCGGCGACGTCGGTGTCGCCGCGCTCGGCCGGGAAGTGGCGCGTTCCCTGCGCTTCCTGCTGCATCGCGGGCGGCGCGCGGGGTTCCGCGCTTTTCTCGGCGGCGACGCGCGCTACAGAGCTCGCGATTGCGCCGGTGGACGCGGCGGACGCAGGCGCCGCGGGGGAATGCGCGGCTGGGCGGCGACCGCGGCCGGAGGTGGGCGGAGGTCGGCGGGCGAGCGAGCCGGCGGGCGCTGCTGATGGCGCGCCGTGTCAAGCGGTTTCGTGTGTGACGAGCGCGTGGCGCGGTCTTTTCGAGACGACGAACTGGAGCTGAGTATGGCGCGGAGAGGACAAACGCCGCGAGGTCAACCTGCCGTGGGATTATGCAGTTGGGTGGGTCGCCACTGCGATCATTTTTGGGGCGCCAAGTTTGGAGGTGACGGCAGCACTGTAGACGTAATACAGATACAGTAATCTGCTTCCTCAGCGAACACCTGATATATATAAAACATTCGAAGATATATATTGTGAAAGGATAACGAAGTCCACACTGATTTTAAATGTACTGACTTCAGCTACTGTAGAATGAAGTTCAGGTCCGACTTCGCAATAAGCGTCGAGTGCAACTAGCAGTGCTGGATTGTCTTCATCGGCATCTCTGGCCATGCCTTAGCGCACCACTCAATGCCCTTTAGCATACCTACCTTGTAGGGGTTTAGCTCGCCATCGTCGATTCTCTCCAGCGCGTATTCCATCTTCTTCTGGAGGACGTTGCGCTTGAGGCAGCCTGCTCTTGACCCCAAGATCCACTTCGTTCCCGCCTTGAGGTAAAGATTCACCCGAGGGCTCGCTTTACAATAGCTGATTGGCGGAATCATTTATAAGCGTAGTTGATTGGCGGGATTAAGCAGGACCTGGCTAATTAAATCAGTACACTACCTCGAAGAGTGGAACTTCTTCAACGCCATGGTTAATTGGAAACTACTACAGTAGTATAAGCTTTTACCTGTTCGTTGAGGAAGCAGATTACTGTAACAACTTACACAGCCGGCATCCTCTATACTTAACTATCAAACTTCCTCGAACTTTAAAACCCGGCAAAGTTTTGATTGGACGAAAAGAATAATGTTTGGACAAAACCCAGAAAATATCCATGTGTTTTGAAAAAATGCTTTTATCAGATCTATGCTTTTTTATTCGCTAAAAGATGGTTAATATGGAGGCCCGTCTGTGTCTTTTTTTACTACTATTATACCGGCTTTTTAAGTCTACCGGCTTTGTAAGTCGTTCTCTGTACTTCTCCCACCAGTGCGAGGGGCCAAATCGGTTGGGCGACAGTATATGATTGGCCAAAATAAAGCTCAAAAATATTGGCACAAAATGATTGTACAGTGATCCAGTATTGTATTTATCAAGCCTGCACTAAACTGGCGGTGGCTGACAGCTGAGTACAATTGAGGACGACAGCCGAGTACAATTGCGGACGACATCTGAGTACAATTCAGGAAGAAATAAGTTGGGGTCATACCAAGCACATCCAGTCGTCTATACAGCGCAGCAATAGCCGCAGCAAAGTATGCAGACCATCGACTTGAGACGCGCACCCGGACTGATTACAACAGCAGTCTTCGACGCTTCGCGGCATTCTGTCAGAATGAAGGCTACCCGGACCCGCTGAAGCACCGCTTTGTAGAGTTGCCAGGTGTTGTGGCAGCCTACATCAACCATTTGCTACTACGAACGCAAGCCAATGGCCCGCTGAGAACTTTCGCGCCGCTCTCAGTTGGCACTATACAAAGCCTGAAATGCTCACGGGGGGCACCCACATGATCGCTGGGTTGTCGATACTATTGTACACGACACAAGTCATGATACCAGAAATTGGTGCACCGCGCGGTAACGAGTGCAGCTTCGTCAGTTCTTAAGAGCAGTAGCTGTACCGCACACCATTGCGATCGTTAACGTCTGCATAATATATCTAGCACAACTCGCGCGTGGAAACGCTCATTTTGAAACGAGGACGATGCCAAGTAGACACGAACTTCCCCCTCGAGAGGGGGTGTTTATCGTGAACTGCTACACCTTTTTAAGGCACAAAAATACTAGGCAACTTCAGAGGACGCAGAGCACGGGAACTGATAGCTAAGTGTCTTGGGAGTTCAGAACTGACCGTGCCACGCATAATGAACGAGAAGAAAGAGAATCCCGACACAAACTTGGAGGTGCGTCGACCGCAAGTTGCCTCGCTCGAGGTGGACCGGATAACTGTATGATTTAATATTTTGATTTGCAGAAATCTCGGAGGGGGAGATCAACAGCGATTTATACCTCAAAACTTGATACAAACCGTTCTCGATAATCTTGACCAGTTTGCACTCAAGATGAACCTTCTCGTGAAATCCATATGAATTGGGCTTCTTAACCAATTGGATAAAAGCCCTTTCCCTTTTAGAAAGCTGTGAAAGCAGACTTGGGTTTTGAGCGCGCGTAGCGTCAAAACGAAGCAGAATTAGGGGAAACAGAGCTCATTTTCGTGGAAAACAGGCGTGTAAATACTATATATCTAACTATCACCATAGGTATTTCCAATATAACATGCCCAAAAACGCGGCGAGATTCTGGTATTATGAATTGTGTCGTGTACAATAGCCCGGATGGAACCCTTGTTCCGCGTGGAAATCTAGCCAAATCTGCGGCAATCACCCAAATTCTGGCAGGTCTCAGTAAATCCAAGAAGCGTGAACGAACCCCCAAGCGTGCCTCCCCTCGCCTTTGTCGCATACGATGCTAACGAAAATGATTGTATTTCTTGAATCGAGCTCAATGATCAACGAAACCATGCGTTTGTGGTTTTCAGCAGTTTGTTTTCTTAGCTTCTATGGCATGTGTCACATCAATGAAGTTCTTCTGATGAAGAAAGGAGATATTCAAATCGGACTTCAACGTAAATCACGCCAGGGCAGTGCGACAATACGGTTTGGTTGTTTCACTATCCGTGATAGAAAGACAGACCACGATCCACTTGCAAGTCGGACCTATTCATTACATCACCTTCCGAAAGAAGAACGAGCTGCTGAGGCATTGGCTTACCTAGAGAGGTGGTTTGCGCACGCAAGAACAAAACCCCATCACATTTGGCATGACACGGATTACGCGTTTCCAGCGCATACGAAAGTGCCACATAGCAGCTCGAAGAGACGGAAAGGGGTTGCTACTCCGATAGAAGAAAGTGCGTTCGCGAAAGTTGGTGTGAAATGGGGCTCACCGATGTTTGACAGCAATTTTACTCAGGTGTTAAACATCGTCGCTGAGACTGCTGGAATCAGCCGAAACCTCCTCGGTGATGAATTTTGGTTTACATCGCACTGCTTCAGACGAGGTGGTGCTCAATACCGATTTATGTTTGCGCCTGAGAAACGCAGGCGGTCACTCAAACTCGTGAAATGGTGGGCGGGTTGGGCTCCAAGTGAGAAAGCCGAGACTGTGACAAGGTATTTACTAGATGATGTGTTGGACCGAGAAGAAAACATGCTGGGTGATTCGCTAGCCCCCGATTCGGTGTCTTGCAGTGATGCAGCTCTAGAAACCATCCGAACCATCGATTATGGAGACGCACAGATACATAGCGATGATGTTGGAAAACTTGATACGACTAAGAGGTCATCCGATCAGCACCAGCCAGTATCCGGTACTGATGAGCTAAGGGCATCTCCACCGCAGCGTCTCTATCCTATCATCAAATCAGAATAAAACCCTGTAACTGACCATTTGCGAACGATAGCAAATTCACTCAGTCGCACCGCCTGGTAGCAAATTGCGTCGCGCCTCTGTTCACAGCAGAAAATCTCCCCCGATGAGTAGCGAGTCGGACGAAGAATCGGGGCTCCGCAGCGGCAGCGACGACGATGAGGTACGTGCGCAGAAGGTCTCGTGATAAGTGTTAACATCTAAATAAGCGTGTATGTATGTATCCCATGAGGCAGTTGTTCTTGCTCCTGCTTCTTTCTGGTTCACCTCGAAGTACACGCCAAGCTTCTAGAAAATCAAAGTGATCTTCGTAGAGTTTCTCGTACAGCTCTTGGGCGCCTTCGACGCGGTCCTCAGCCGATTTGCCACTCTCGTTCAGCTGGTTAATCGAAGCAATACACCCACAGAACTTTCCTACCGCCAGTCGTAGCAGCTGCCAGCGCTTTGCGACAGAGTTCTAGGGACGATGAAAGCGCTCGTGACGCCGAGGTCGCAACTCGTTGTACTTGGCCGCAACGCGCTCCCAGAAGTCGTCGCCTTTTTGGTCGGTGGGTGTGATGCCATCCTTTGAGATCACTCACCAAGCCTTGGCCAGTGCCTTGTCCTCTCCATGGTCCCAGTTTGACCCGCGCAGCGTAGCCTTCCCGCCGTCTTTTGCAGGCGGCATCCTGTTCTTTGCCAGTTGATCCTCTGTGTCAATTGAGATCTTCAAGCAGTGCGCACTGTCCGGTAGAACATAGTACATAACTGAATCTATTACATGAAAAGATCGCAGTAATTCTCGGACACGACGATTTGCTTCTGACAGCAAACGTGGAAGCAAATTTAACAGATTTGCTGTCGAGTCGGGAATTTATTTGCTGATATCTTAGTTTGGTTCGTGCGGTGGAAGTGATCGTTCGGTAATTTATAGCAATTTGATGTTTTATCTGCAAATTAGGGCCCGCGGTGGAGATGCCCTAAGTCTCTGTTACAAGGACTCCGGGAGCTGGTAAAACCCATCGCAGATACCCAAAGTTCAACGCAGAATACAACATCGGATGATCCTGGTATATCAACGGGTGACGTCGCCACGCATCTGACGTCTGAGCTTCCTGACGCAAAGTCGTGGAGGGACTACGTGCATCAATACTGGAACGCCAATCCGGAGTGCCAGCAGTACCGTGTAGGCGTCGATATGCTTCCCCATGAACGTAAAGTTCACCGATCGCGTCTCTCCCGAATGAAAATCATTGCCGAATTTATTCGTGATGAGTACAACAGTGATGGCGAGTTATTCGAGACAGAATTCGGAGGTAGCGCGCAGGGAGAGCTGACTGTGAACAGGATACTTAGCGCTATTCGGAAACGCCGACGAATGGAGCGTTAGGGGTCCTCATTTGTACTGTCGTCCTTAATTGTACCATCGTCCTCGATTGTACTGTCGTCCTTAACTGTACTGCGTCGTCCTTAATTGTACTATTTGGCGCCGTCATACTCAATTGTACCGTCGTCCATAATTGAACTATGTACAGCTACTTGTTCAATGAAAACAATGTGTATATTTATGCAAGTGTTAATCTTAGACACATTAGTCATCACCTAGATGGTAGTCATCGTCTGAATCATCAGATTCGCTGTTGAAGTCGCTTGGGTGATACTCATCAGCGCTGTTGGAGCCGCTACCTGTTGCGCTTGGGTTTGCGTCCATTGAATGCGGTTCTTCGTACTCGAACCCATTATCGTGATTATGGTCGTCGTTGGTAGTATCTTCGTCATCATCATCGTCGAGCAAATCCACAGGGAATGGGTATTGGCAGGCAGGACAGAGGAAATCTTGCTGCCTGGTTTGACCTAAGTATTGCTCGTTGTATGCCCTTAAACAATCGCAATCCATCTTGTGGTCACATTGGGGCCCCT
The DNA here is from genome assembly GCA_030267785.1 of Phytophthora fragariaefolia. Classification (NCBI taxonomy): domain Eukaryota; phylum Oomycota; class Peronosporomycetes; order Peronosporales; family Peronosporaceae; genus Phytophthora; species Phytophthora fragariaefolia. Next base: position 31,731 of record BSXT01018973.1, read on the forward strand.
CCAAAACAATCCCCTGGATAACCCCCTTACAGATTAGGCACGTCGGTGGAGCAGAAACGTGCCCAACCACGACGGCTTCATCCTCGTCAACATCAAGATTGATGGTGTCGCGACAGTTGCCACACCTTGGGTCATGGGGAAGGCAACTAATCACGCAGCGCCGGTGAAACGATTGTCGGCAAGTCTGTTTAACGCATACCCATATGTTTTATTTTTTTCTCCATCGTGATCTTCTAGCGAACGTAAACAGATGCGACAGTCGTTGACACCATCACGCCCAACCTATCCGCCTGGTCTTCAACTCGTTCTTCATTGGATTCGTGATCAACATCTGAGATAGAACCATCTGCATCTTGCGTAAACATCGTCGGGGCGTCGAGATCAATCTCACTCCATTCGAAGTCCGCCAACTCGAGAAGATCTTGTCCCACCGCCTCCTCGTTATTCCCGCTTTTTTAATGTTTATGCTGCCATCTTCAACTTCTTCATCATCTTCATCGTCCTCTTGTAGAAGCTGGTCGAGGTGGCTTGTCTCTTCGATCTGACCATCGTCGATGCTATCCTCGGTGTGACGTGTGTCACCTTGACCTTGATTACGTCTTCGTTGATGCCATGTGGCGTCACTTTGTCTTCGAGCTTGATGCATATGGTCAAGGTGCTCGATACGCTCGTGATTGTACGGCAACCGGAGGATCTCTGGTGACGGGCGAGATGGTGGCGGTTGCCTTTAATTCACTCCCAGCAGTCCAGACAGAGCTCCCGAGGAAGCTCTGGCAAGCCTTTGCAAGGTCGCCGTAGATGGCGCCGCAGGTTATCAGAGCGTCCGAAGTCATGCATGCAAGTAGTGCACGCATGCTCTCTAGACATATGCTGTAGCGGGGCTACACATTCGGTCAACCTCCACATTAGTGCAACACGCACTAATGGATACATTCGGGTGGGCCACATGCAGTGTGGCCACCATTCATAGTAGGAAGCACTACTATAGAAAGCAATAGATATCTGCCAAGTAGGAGCATGCATTAGGACAGAGATTCTGCCAACCAGTCGATGGCAGATCCTCTCTTTATAGATATCAATTTTAGGAGACAAGGCCAAAGTTAACATTCAAATTCAGTTCTCATTTTCTACCAAAAGGTTATTAATAAGTCTTTATTTAGATTTAAGTATATTTACAGAGCTAAGTATACTTAATCTAAGATAAATACACCTACGCTTCCTCCTACACGTCGCGCACACGTGTAAGCTAAAGTAGTGAGCTAAGTAAGCCCACTACACCTGGTAGCACTTTGTAGTCCGTCCAACGACCGACTAACAACACGTTCGCACGGAATACGAACGCGGGGCTGAGAACCTGCCTGTGGACACGAACATGTCCACTGGTAGCCCGAACGCGGCTGCAACGCATGTTGCACGCGAAAACTGTCCCCACCTGGCGGATCCAGAGTCGGAGGCGCTCCAACGACTGTCAACAGTCATTGGAGAAGCAGCGGTAGCAACAATGTTGCGTACGCTATCGCCGACAGAGCAACACGGAGTTGCTCTGGGATTCATCATAAAGGAAGAGCGCGAGATCGCTGCTCGCGCTACGGTGTCGACTCCGTCCACACCGCGCGTGGAGTCGTTGAAACTCCCCGTGAACAGCTACGTTGGAAGAGAGGTTGAGCCTCTCCTCCGTTGGCTTGTCGAAGTCGACACTGCCATCACGGCTCGACGTACCGTCGACCCGCTGTCGAAGGTTGTGTTCGCCATGCCATGTCTTGGCGGACGAGCAAGGAGTTGGGCGTATGGACGCCGACTCACTGATCCTACGTGCTTTAGCACGTACGAAGTATTCAAGGAGGAGCTCAGACGACAAGCGTTTAAGCCCCCGCAAAATGAATGTAGATCGAGGGCTGAGTTCCTCGATCTGCAACAAGGTAAGCATGACGTGCATGCTTACGCTCAAAGAGCGCGGTAATTGGTCTCGAACATCGTGACCAATCCGATAGACGAGGCGACAAAGGTCGTCACGTTCATGAAGGGCCTCAAGGATGGCCCTGTGAAGACCTATCTCTTCCGAGAGTACCCAAGTACTCTCGAGGCT